>CAUYON010197150.1:0-10946 GCA_963573935.1 Arctocebus calabarensis
GTCATAACAATATTTGTTTTAATTTGGAAAGAAGAAAGATCACTCAAGAATGGAAGAAAAAGTATCCAATATACTCAGCCCTACTATGAAGCTAATTTATAGCTTTCATATGAAGGCTAAAACCCAATTATAGCACAAGAATATGGGGAAAAGGACAAGGGAGGGGAGGGGAGGAGGGAACATAGGTGGAGGGAGGGCGATTGGTGGGATCTCACCTATGGTGCATCTTAGAAGGGTACAGGTGAAACTTACTAAATGCAGAATACCCATGTCTACATATAGTGATTAAGAAAATGCCATGAAGGCTATGTTAACCAGTTTGATGAAAATATTTCAGATTGTATATGAAGTCAGCACATTGTACCCCATGATTGCACTAATGTACACAATTATGATTTAATAAAAATTAAAATAAAATATTGTGGTTAGGACATCGGTAAATTTTATTTAATAAAAGTTGGTGGAATTGCTATGAAGAACCTCGGTTAGATTGATAAGGTAAGAAAATACCTCCCATACCCCACATCAGTATCTCTGAACTGTTTTTCCATCCCTAATTCTTTCTGCCAGTGGTGACATCATCTCTCCACTGAGGACTATGTTCCTCCTCTGGCTGTGGCTTCGCTGAAGCTTCAATGATACTCTTTGATGTTTAGAGGCATTTTCTATTTAGCTCCAACAAATGGTAGCTCTTTGGTTTTCAGTTTTAATGAAGCCTTTCTGTGCTTGCAGAATGAAAGGCAAAGGCTTAGAGAAAACTCAGTTCTCCAGGCTCAATGAAAGGACTTGTTTAAGAGAAGTGAATTGATTTTGATCATGTTGGGTATTCTTGAATAATGCCCTAAAGAAGAAAACATTTGCCTAAGCGAAGAGTGGCATGCAGATTTTTTCTTGTAACCTGTATCTGTGAAAAATGCCTCACTGCAGGATTGCAAAATGTTCTAAGAACTGGATGCTAATTAGTGTTTATGAGCAGAACTCTTACCCGCTAAGATTTCTTCTCTGGAAAGTAGGCATTTTTTTCTCACATGTCTTGTTTGAATATGAGACTCTTTTGCAAATGCCATCATTGCTAAACCAAAGAAATATCAATAACTTGCATGACCATAATAAGATAGCAATCTGCTAAAATGATTTAGCAGATATTTGCTAAATGTTTATTATAGGTCATAAACTAGATGGTATAGGGACTAAGAAAAATAATATATAATTATTGTTCTTGGAGAACTACTCAGACCTAGGTAAAATAAGTAAATAAATAATTATTGGATTTCTTTTGCTTTTGTACTTTCCTAAGAGATCTATATTATTTTGTTTAAAGGACACTCATTTCCACAGCCAGAAACTTCAAATTTAGTATTTCTTAAGTAAATATTTAAGTAGCTAAATAATAGTATATTATGATATATTATTAACATAAAATGATCACCTTTCACGGGACAAGTGAATCATAAAATGAGTGGAATCTGACAAATATTGCCATAGAAATATGTATTTGTATAAAGGAAAGACATATAAATGGGATTTAATTTTCCTAAATTTTAAATTATAGGGGGTATTGATATTTGAAACAAACTTTGCAAGACTAATAGCTTTCTGTTCAGGAAGGAAAGGGACAGTTCTGAAAATGGAAACCTAATGATCAGTCTGTTCATCCAGAAATTTGAGTACATGGAAGTGTTTATTTTATTTAGCAAAAACCAGGTATGTGCTGCCAGAGCTGAGAGGGCAGGAGCGTTAGGGTAGCTCAGGATGAAGATTCACATCCTGTTATCCTATAAAGGACCTTGTAGCAATGCCTGAAAAATCTTCAAGGAAAAAAGCCCCACAATTATCAATATATTGCATTTATAAATGCATTATATTCCCAGGATTTTCCTACTTTCCCTACTTCTTTTCAGTTGATTCTGAACATTAAAATCATTAGGTTCTAAGAATGCAGAATATTCATTAAATGTGTTTAAGATTTTTTTATTTGAAATATTTCTTTTTAAAAACTTAATCTGCTATTTGGTTTCTTTCTGTTTTTAATTAAACAAATGTTGGCAATCCTTTTCATTGGGTGAGCCACACAGGATTGAACCTTTAGCAACTAATCGAAATTTATTATACATTAGGCAGTTTTGATAGATTGTGCTTTTTAAAAGCATAAGTTATTAGTGCTACCTTTGAGTACAATACATGTACATCTGAAAAATGTGAGTTTTGAACTGAGAATGCAATTTAATTTTTTTTTTTTTTTTTTGAGACAGAGCCTCAAGCTGTCACCCTGGATAGAGTGCTGTGGCATCACAGCTCACAGCAACCTCCAATTCCTGGGCTCAAGCGAGTCTCCTGCCTCTACCTCCCAAGTAGCTGGGACCATAGGCATCCGCCGCAACGCCCTGCCATTTTTTGGTTACAGCCATCATTGTTTGGCAGACCCAGGCTGGATTTGAACTCCCCAGGTCTGGTGTACGTGGCTGGTGCCTTAGCCTGTTGAGCCGCAGGCACCGAGCCTGCAATTTAATTTTTGACTAGTTTCAGTAGAGGGTGGAAAGAAATTCATTGAGCAGTACAAATTCATTAAACAGTAGTAATCTAACATGAGTGAAGACAAGCCAGAAAATATAGGATGGGCCATGTTGAATAGAATCCTGAGTGTAATCTCTAGGTGCTAAGGTTTGCTAACCAGGGCTTTGCATGTATAAGTTCATTTTCTGAATAAAATTAACTTGTATGTGGACTAGAGGATTAGAGACAATTCTGAAGACTAAGGCAATAATTTCCTTGCGGTTTGTGTGCATACAAACTGCATACCAGGAACACTCGGGCTCAGAGGAGACAATTCAAGTATTTGCCAAACAATGTTCCCCATAAAACACTTAAAGATTTTAAACTGCCCACATACTTTTTCTTTAAACTTTTTGAAAAATTAAGCAACAACAAAAACTAACCATCAAACAACAGCAAAAGCAAGACCTGGCAACTGTGGAACAAAAATTGGGAAAAAAATATTCCACAAGTCAAAAAAGAAGCCTCAATGCCATAGTTTTAATTTTAGAATTACCTGCTGAGCAAACCACATTCTATGGAACTTTGAATAAAATCAACATACAGGAAAATGATGTGGATCAGCAAAGAGCAGTTAAGAATTAGGAGAACCCGGATGTTTCAGCATCCCGGAAGTTAAGGAAGGAAGGAGAGTGCAGAACAAGTGGACAGAGTAGAGTCTGACAAAAGGCTCCTGGGATCGGTGGAGATAAATATTGGCCTGAGGGCGGGTAATGAGAATGTTTGGGGAATGCTTGTAAAGCAAACGTGGGTGGTGAAAAGACAATGGATGTATGATAACATTTTGTGGTGTTTGATGGTGAAGGGAGGAAGTATGAGAGAAAAAGAGTTTGAAGGCACAGCTGAGACAAGCGAAGATTGTATAGAATCAGAGACACGGAGGGGAAAGAAGCAGGAATGAGAGATGTAGGCACCAAGCAAGATTATGTTTGCATTGATGTTCAGGAAAAAATTACATCAATACACAGGTAGGAAAGTTGCCTTTATAGTTCATACGTGAATAAAATCAGTTCTCAGAAAACTATAACAATATCTGATATAGTCAATTAGTCTGAAGAAAATAATCCCAAACTATTTTAGAGTAATCTTTGTTTAGAGCAATAATTTATTTAAAGATTATTCTAAGGTCTATAACTATTTGTATTTCTGGCCATGGTAAATACTTCCTGTAATTTGAACATAGAAGGTATTTCTGAAGTGGGTGCTGGGGATAATCACAAATATAGCCAAGTCTCTGGGATAAATGATTTCGACCAATTACTGACATGCTCAATTGAATACTAATACTCCCCATGAAATGACTTTAATACAAATAAAATGACAGCTGCACTGCAGTGAAGGGACTCGTGAAGCTTTGCATTTGCTTGTCTCCAAGGTTACCATCTGTGCTGATCTGAAGTTTCAGTGTGTGGGATTTCTAACCTGTGCAGAGACTATATTTTCAGACCAGGTATGAATTGGCTATAAAAACAGCTTGGAAGGTACTTGAACATTTATTTGGGCTACATCCATGCTGACCATAATCACTCAATTGTTCCGGAGAGACAGATGTGGGTTTCCTCTTAGAAATTTCCTGCAACAATTGTAGCAATAGCTAGAATGTTAAGGATTGTTTGGCCCCACTTTGCATATACAAACAAAAAGATGTGAATTTCCATACTGTACTACTGGATCATATTCTGGATAAAATTGAGAACCATAACAGATTTGAAAACTGGAATGATTTCTACTCTGGAGTTTTTATAATGAATGTTTTGTAATTTATGTATACTTTTCAAACAAACATAAAAATTCAGCTTTAAAAGCATAAGCATGTTAGAAGCCTAGAACCTATGAATGTGACCCCAAATTTAAAAAAATATAGTATTTTTGGCGGTGCCTGTGGCTCAGTGAGTAGGGCACCGGCCCCATATGCTGGAGGTCGCAGGTTCAAACCCAGCCACGGCCAAAAACTGCAAAAAAAAAAATATATATATATAGTATTTTTTTGGCTCGGCATCTGTGGCTCAACAGCTAAGGCGCCAGCCACGTACACCTGAGCTGGTGGGTACGAATCCAGCCTGGGCCCGCCAAACAACAATGACGGCTGCAACCAAAAAATGGCAGGGGCATAGTGGCGGGCACCTATAGTCCCAGCTACTTGGGAGGCAGAGGCAGGATACTCGCTTGAGCCCAGGAATTGGAGGTTGCTGTGAGCTGTGATGCCACAGCACTCTATCCAGGGTGACAGCTTGAGGCTCTGTCTCAAAAAAAAAAAAAAATAGTATTTTTGTAGTTTAAAATGCAGAAAGATACTTTCTTTATTTTAAAATCCTGTTGAATTTTACATTTCTTAATTTCAAACATTTATTCTTATTTTTTCAACAAATGTTTATTGAATCCCTTCTCTATCCCAGGCACTGCCCCTAGGAGAAAAGCAAAGCAGAAATTTAAGATAATATTTTCCTGGTGTTGGGACACAACTTTTTTTTCTTTGAGTGCCATAAAGGCAACATTTTTGTGTTGTTGAATATTCCACTAAACCGAGAAGCTGATTTCATAAACCTGGTTTTTGTTTTTTATTGTTATTTTTTCAATGATGCCTTTTAATATGAACACTTGGCAGAACTCCAAAGTATAATTTAGTATAAGCAATTTGATTATGTATTAAAATAATACAATAACATCCAGATATATAGCTCTCTAAAGATAGTATTCTAATATCTAGTAGAATAAATTGCATTAAGCAATATTCCATTTTTTTTTTTTTTTTGGCAACTGAACCTGTGATAAGAATTAGGTAATACAGATTATGAAAGTTTGAAGTTCACTGTTTTGGTGGCAGAATTTGAAGTTCCCATGTCTTTACTAGGTGTGTCTATAGGAGTTAACAATTAACCAAGTACAGTTCTCTCCTGGAAGTCCTTGAAAGTCTGTCCTGGTACATGGGCAGTTGATTTACATGTCCTTATAGCTGCTATTCCACTGGCAGACCAGAATCGTTCTGGCAGTTAGGTTTTACTAAAATATCATAGAATTTATTAGAATTATGGTTCTTGCTGTTTCCGTGTAGACACTCATATGCACTTTTTACACACACAACGATTTTCATAGTGTGTTTTACGTTTGTGCATGAGGGCCTCTGTGTTAGACAGTGAATTCTCTTTGTGTAAACATGTATGACATTTTGTTAATATTTGTATCCTAAGTATTCAGTTAGAGCCTAGTAAATACAGAGCAAAATAAATCATTTGTTGACCTATGAATGAGTTAAGAAAGCTGAAGTTTGATCATTAAAATTATAAATAAAATATATAAAATTGTGAGCAACAATGGACTGATCCCACCTCGCTGTACCCCATCCCTGCCACTTCCCAGTAGGTATAAAACCATGAAAGCGCTGGGGTAAAGGTCCCCAAGTCTTAAACGTGGTAGCAGGCAGTGCTACTCTTCTCCCACTCTCCACCTCCTCTCCTTACGTGGTGATGGATACCTTGGTTTGTGTTGGTCGTACCGATGCCTAGAATGAGGCTGCATTTCCCATTCTTCCTTAGGGGAGGTGTGGCCAAGTGACTGAACTCCAGCCAATCAGATGCAAGCAGAAATGTCATCTGTAAATGTTAGGAAGCAAACACAGACACGCTCACTGGAGCTCCGCACGAAGGGGAATCCCATGTTGAGAGTGGTGGAACTACAAGAAAGAAGGAGCCTCTGTCCTCCGTGCTCATGAGGTTGCCGTATATGCCTTGGACTTCCTAGCTCAAGAATCATTTCTATGACAGAGAGACTGTCTTTTCTAAGCTACTTTGATTTTTTCTTTTTTAATCTTGTAGTCAAGCCTAATGGTAGTAATTCAAGGCATATCTTCTTTAGAAATGCTTCCCACATCCCTCAGATTAGGCTGTGCTCCCAGGTACCCTGTGTATATCTTTATTAGAGCCCTTCCCCTATTTTATTATTATTATCTTTTTTCAGTAAAACATTCTTTGGAGGTAAAGAACCATGTCTTAACCAATTGTCATACATCTTTATCCCCAGGCTATATCTAGGATGGCATAAGTGCAAATGGCATATGCTCAATAATTCGTTTGAACAACACTGGATTAATAACCTAAACTAATTAATGTGCTAATTTAGTACTATGGAATTAATTGTGTCCTATGAAAAGTTGATTCAAGATATAGAATATCTTGGTATAGTAGATGCTCCAAAAAAGTATATGGAGATGTTTGTTATATAATTACACACTGGCTTGCCACCCCCATGTTATTCAGTATTAATTATTACCCACTCAGATATAGTAGTGAGTGATACTTTGTTGTTGTTTGTGCCTTGGATGTGATTATAACTTGTGGCAACAATTTTATTTTTTTGTTCGTTTATCAGGATCTCTATTCTGCACCTTTTATTTTGGATATATAAAACTGATTTAGAAAGAGAATATTTGGTGCCCCTTAAAAAACATTTTGTCCTTTCTCTGTATTCTCTGTTTGAGTGAATGAAAATTTTATTAACCTGTTAATTGGTTTTAAAGATAAGATATTCAGCCTATTTATATGGTTGCTTTGATTTATGTTTGATTTGTGACATGCCTTATATTTTAAGAAAAAATTCATATTTTCTTTTGTGTGCCATTACAAAATTATTGATCTGGATGAAATTAATCTGTGACAAGTCATACAATTGGGCACTAGAGATATAATCATATTTCTTTTTTTTTGTAGGTACTCTCAAACTGTGAGTAAGTGGTTTGTGCATCATTCTGGTAGAAATTTCTAGTACTGTTGTTTTCTTGACCTACTGATTGATCCCCTGTTCTGAAAACAAGAGAAGACTTACCCACACATTGCTGCAATGTCTGTATCTAATTTATCATGGTAAGTGAATTATTTTCTAACCTTAAATACAAATAAATGTACATCACAAGCAATATTTTGTGAGAGAGTTGTACTTCAGAACTTGGATAGAGAGAAAACCATAAAAATCAGTTTTCCAGAGATTATTGTGCTATGTTAGGGTAAAGAAAGGAACCTGGAATTAAAAGTTTTACGCCTTAAGTGCTGCAATATCTGGGGACTCTGGAAAAGAGTAAAGCCCCACACTGAATCCCAGTGATACCCAATACCTTTCTTTCCAGCACACCCCAGGAGAGAGAACAGCAGTAATACAATATCCTCTGGGTGATCCTTGCTACAGCTGCTGTCCCAGACCCCTGACAAACAAGCTATGAGGTAGGCTGTAAGCACGGGGTAGATATTTCCTCTTCAGTGCATCTTTCCTTTTGGTTTCATATTTCAGCAGATCTACCCAAGCAAAATTGAGTAGAACTGGAATTTAGAAGAGAAATTTTGTATAGAGAGATATTTCTATGTAACTATCATTCTCAATACTCTTGACTTTCAGTTCATATTTTAAAAATGTTTTGTGATTTTGAGAAGTATAAAGGTATTTTTCTGACAAATAATCAGCTTCTCTGTGGCAATGAAGACCAATACTACAGAGATAAATTTGAAGCCATTTTATTGAACTTTGGGGTTTTTTTTGTACAAAGAGATGAATGAGTGATATTTATAATTGCACAGTATTCAAGAATGTACGGAAAATCTGGTAATCTTCTCCATTTCCGTAAGAGCCCATTTCATCCATGCTCTTCATTTTGTGCTGGAAATAGACACAGAGTCAGATTAAAGAGTTAGTTTCCTGATTTAGCTTAGCTTCATACATTTATTTTTAGCTAAGTAAGCAATTTCTTGAGGGTAAAGGGTATAATTATTTATATGGATTTACTGTAGTATTTCTGAAGGGCCTAGTTTTTATGGACTCCGTAGAATATATCCTTGGATCCTTAGGCCTAAGGATTTAGGTGCTGAGGATTTCAGCTTGAAAAACATAATGAAAAGTGCTAAAATATAGTCTGTGAAAAAAATTGAAAAATCACATGTATTTAAAGTGTGAATTATTGTGGTACAATATGCTTTCTTATATGATTGTTAAAATAAAATTATCATTAAATTTTTTAAAACATATAATTTCTGTGGGACTTGAGAACCCTTATGAACTTCCTGGGAAACACTGACACATTTATTTAAACACTGACAATTATACTCCTGGAAAGCATGTGTGTGAGAGAAGGATCCTTAAAAATCAGGCAGCTTGCCCAAGGGGGCAGGGGTTAAAACAGACCTGACTGTCCTATGTCAAGTTAGAGGGCAGGGTGGCTTGGTTCACAGAGTCGGGCAGGGCCGACATCAGGGCCTATCCTCAGCCTGTGCCTCTATTAACTGCTTCTATGTGGTGTGAGGATTTGATGAATGGTCATCCAAAACACAGTGAACTCCACAGAGATCTGTGTCCTGGTTCCAACCCAGTGGTTTAGGACAACATCTGGAATTTAGCAAATGTCCTCTAAGTGCATGAATTGGAAATGAGTGTGAAAATACAAAGGAGGTGGGTGGTTCAGTGATAAATGTCATCATTCTAAAAGAAACTTAAAGTAGTGATCTTATAAAATAGTATCTTATAGCATTCATATATCTGGAATTTGTAAAAATTCTTTCTATGTTGCATGTTTAAATTATACAGAAATGATTCTTTCATATTTTCATTCCACAGTGTCCTCGGTTCTAGCTACAACCAGTGTTCCCCATTAGATTTGGACAGAGAGAGCTCTTCATTTATTTCACCAGGGTCATCTCACCAGATAACTGTATGACGTTTGGCATCTCTGTTCCCTCTCTTGGCCTTTGAGCTACCCAAATGCTGGAAGAGAAGGGAGAAATAAACTAAATCTAAGACATGCAAAAGAAGTCACTGATTTGTATCACTTATACCTAGTTTACCTATGCCTTCTTTTTTCACATTAACCTTTGTAATTGGTTTATATTTCCTAAATCTTCTAATTTATATTTTGGGATCACTGTCTTATAAATATTTGAATAGGGAAGCATAGAAACTCATCAATTCTCTGTGGAAATATTTGATAAAGTTACCTTGATTTAGCAAAGTTATTATAGTCCACAATATGGCTGTCTGTTTTTGAAATCCAAAAACTAAGACAAGAAAATACTGACAATTGGAAAATTAACTGGGTCAACAGATTGTTAATTTAAAAATGAGACATGTGACGTTTAAGTGCATGCCATGCTTGACTCGGGTGATGGGTGCCTCCGCTTACAGTTGTGGAAGGCCACATGGGGACCTAAATCGGAAATTTGGCAGATGATCACATAATCTTAACCAGGAGAGTTATGCTTCCAATGTTCTAAGGAATTAGGAAAGGGTACAGGGGGCAGGACATAGTTGTCAATAAGAGACACCGAGATTGGCATCACAGGGCAGCTTCTTCACGTCCACTGCTAGTGTGTGTCTCTGTGTGTCTGTGACTCTTCCGAGCCCCACTTCTGCCAGACTCGCTCTGCTTGGCTTCTTATTAATATTAGCTGAGTGCACAGTCAAAACTTTCTTTAATCTGAGAACATGATGCTGTATATATCTAACCACATCCACATGTTGATTTTAAAATTTAACTCTGAGGTTTCATGTAGGGAGAGTGGGTGCCTATTGTAATTCTCACACACAACCTAGGAATTTTAAAAATGTAACTTGGAAACTCATGTGCACAATTATCCAAGCTATACTCTCAACTTTTAAATACCCTATTTAGAAAATTGTCCTTTTCCATGTATTAAAAAAACCTTTGTCACTCTAGTAGTTATGTATGTGATACTTGAAAAAATATATGAAATTACTTGCCCCTTTCTTGCAGAATCTAAAAAAAGAAAAAAATACAACCTTGGATACTTCCCAGTTTTTAGGAAACTACAGTCTCAATCAGAAAAAGGAAACAGGCTCGGTGCCTGTGGCTCAAGTGGCTAAGGTTCTACCCATATACACCTGAGCTGGCGGATTCGAATTCCGCCTGGGCCCGCCAAACAACGATGACGGCTGCAACAAAAAATGGCCGCGCATATTGTGGCGGGCGCCTGTGGTCCCAGCTACTTGGGAGGCAGAGGCAGGAGACTCGCTTGTGCCCAGGAATTGGGGGTTGCTGTGAGCTGTGATGCCACAGCCCTCTATCCAGGGTGACAGCTTGAGGCTCTGTCTTAAAAAATAATAATAAAATAAAAACAAATACAAGGCAGAGCCAATAGCCCTTTGGCAACAAATCCTGAGGCTGGCTAGTAAAACATGCACGCGGTGTGGGTTGGAGAATCTGATAGAACCGGGCTTAAACACCTGCTTGGCCACTTAGCTGAATTACATCAGGTAACTTACTGAGTCTCGGGTTTTTAATCTTTAAAGTGGGAGTGGGGTAACTCTAGGAGTTAAAGAGGGAAAAGTGTATAAAGTAGCTAGCGTGCTGCCTAGCCCTGGATGAACATTGATTCTCCCCATTTCTCCTTTCAGGCTCCCAC
>CAUYON010197160.1:0-52208 GCA_963573935.1 Arctocebus calabarensis
CGGGCACCTGTAGTCCCAGCTACTTGGGAGGCGGAGGCAAGAGACTCACTTGAGCCCAGGAATTGGAGGTTGCTGTGAGCTGTGATGCCACAGCACTCTATCCAGGGTGACAGCTTGAGGCTCTGTCTCAAAAAAAAAAAAGAAAACAGTAAATTGACAACTGCAGAGTAATCGGAGGGGAGGGGAGGTGGGGGGTGAGGGACTGGCCTTGAATTGAAGGTGGGTGATGAATACATGGAGGTTCCTTACAGTATGGTACTGTTCTCTCCTGTTCAGTATATGCTTGAAATATTCCCCAATGAAAAGTAAAAAAATCCCCCCAAACAAAAAAGACTGTTATTTGTGAGTAGTGCAGAGAACATAGGGCATTAATAATAGGCAGCCTTTTATTTTGTTACCGCTCCGTGAGACACTAGTACAACTCTTAAGAGCTTGTCATGCACCATATCTGTCAATTACAAATACAGGCAGTTTCCAAGCTCCGAACATCTGACTTACGTACAACTCTCCCTGACAAATGGAGGCTATTATAGGTAGGTAGGAGGTAACTGTACCTGTTCTGACTTACATACAAATTCAACTTAAGGACAAACCTGCAGAACCTATCTCGTCTCGTTTGTAACCGGGGCCCGTGAATGCTTTGGCCTTTTTGGAAGGAGTGGAAGCACTGTCTGTTGCCTGGTTTGCTGCGGTAACTTCCCTGCTTTCGTCCCTGCCACTTTTCTGCGCCCTGCGGCACCCAGTGTGGGTGGGATCTAGTCTCTGATGTGCTCGGAACCTTGCGGCTCCTTGCTGTTTCACTTAGATTCAGGGCCAGGGCTCCGCAGTGGTTCCGCTCGGCTCACACGTCATGATTGGCCACGTGTCTCATTAAACACGGGGGGAAAAATGTTGGAGACTTGACGCTGCCACTCTGACTTCGGGTCTGAGGCTTAAGTGCCTTCTGAGATAAGGCTGGTCCTGATGTGAAAGGAGAGAGAGTTCTTTCGTTTTGGAGACTGTTTCTGATATTTCTTGAGTTAGGTAGGGGAGGGAGGGCATGGGAACCTGTTTCTCTCTGGTGTCCTTAACCCCCAAGTGTGGACAGATCAGCTGATTGAGACCAGAGTCTCAAGACAGGTACACGCTAAACTAAGGAGGAATCAGTGCCACCAAAGTCCCCCAGCCCAGGGCTTCCTAACCTCCCCTCTGTGGCCTAATGCCGAATATTCTTATCCCAAGGCCCCTTTTCTGAGTGGCTGTGGCTGGTGGTGGTTAGTGCTTTTTTTTTTTTCTTTTTGAGACACTATTTCACTATGTCACCCTCTGTAGAGTGCCATGGCATCGTGCTGGGGCATCACAGCTGACAGCAACCTCAAACTCTTGGGCTTAAGCGATTCTCTTGCCTCAGCCTCCCGTGTAGATAGGTCTGCAGGCGCCTGCCGTAATGCCCAGCAATTTGTTATTGTTGTTGTAGTTGTTATTTTGAACCCACCAGCCCTGGTGTATGTGGCCAGTGCCCTAACCACTGATCTGTGGGTGCAACCCGTTAGTGCTCTTTTACACTTGTCTCATCAGGATATAATAGCTGGGCGAGTGAGTGAAGAAGGTGGATCCAGTGCAGCCACCTCAGAGGAGATGGGTCATTGAGGAGGCAGCTTGCACTGTGAGCAGAGTGCCCTGTGACACTCTGGGGATCCCTACTCCGTTGGTCCGTGGTGGACAGCAAGGATAAGGAATCTGAAGTCTTCATCGGGGACTCTGTGGTCTAGTTAGTGCACCAGTGTGAGATGGTGGTGGTCTGACTGGGCACACACAGCAGGGCAGGTGGCTGGTGGCACCAAGGCCATGGGGCAACTGGTGAAGGAGCGGCCACAGTGTCCGGCCTGCTTCCGAGGGGCCAGCATCCTAACCTACTTTGGGAGAAGCACCCACAGGTGAACGAGCTGGTTCATGCACCCCCTCATTGGCCAGCCACCCTCAGGCCCACTTTCTGGGTGCTGACCCTGGCTTCGTACTCTCGGATGGCACCCGAAGCCATCATGACATGTACGGTTACCTGCATCCGAGCCGCGTGGCTCACCTGTGTGCCGGCCGGTCCCTGCCCTCCTGTTTCTTTGTCTGCTGGCCCACGACCAGGCCATGGTCTTCCCCTTCCAGAGCCACACCCTAAGCATTCTCCCTTTCCACGTTAAATTCTCCTTCCACAGTCCAAACAAAAGAAGGGAAAAATAATCTTTCAGGACGTTCCTGACATCAAAAGCTGTCTGTATCATGCTGGGAGGTCATTGGCAGTTTTCAGTATACATCATTTGCACCGATGATGATAAAATCAAGGGTATGTAAAACTGCGGGGACCTTAGCGTGAATCAAAGCAAGGGGCACCAACTGTGTGGGCAGGGAGTCACTCACGGCCACCGGGAACTCACACCAGAACTCACAGCTCCATGCGAGAATGTCCTCGATGAAACAGTGCCAATGAACAGGTGTGTGAGATCTCCCCCCTTTGTAATATTCTGAGTGATGAAATAGTAAGTCCACATGAAGGGATTGTGCTGTGTGCTCAAGTATGAAGGTCGTCGTGAGGAAAAGAACTTGTGCCAACTATCTGACCTACAGGCTTAACTAGCAGCTTTTCTCCTAGGGTATCATTTTTATATGAAATAACAATCAAAAGCCAAACTAGCAGTATTAGAAGGTGGATATTTGGCAGACACTTTCTCAAAAAATGAATGAATTAAGCTTGTTGCTTCCGTAGTAAGCCTGTTGCTTCCAAAAGCAAAAGATCAGGACAGATTTGTTGCTGAGGACAAAATTCCTCAAACAAGCCTTCAAGCAAAAATTAGAGTTTTGGAAAAATTTTATCTGTCACCAAGAACGTGACAGTTTTCCCATTGGAAAATAGTTAAGATGGTATTGCATACTTAAAAATGTGTTGAGACGGTAGATCTCATGTTAAGTGTTCTTAATCTCATATACACACACACACATGAATAAAGGGACACAAGGAGACTTCTGGAGGGGATAGACGTGTTTGCCACGTGGATTGTGGGGGATGGGAACAGGCATGTATGTATATAGTTGTCCCAACTCACTAAATTATTTGCATTAATTATGTGCAGTTTTTTTGTATACCAAGTGTTCCTTGATGTAGCTGGGAAGAATAATGACTTCTGATGAGATCACTGCTCTTTTTAACAAATGCGATTTTTTTTTTTTTTTTTTTTTTTTTAATAAAGAAGTAGGCTCTGCTACTTCCTGGAGCTTAGCTATACTGTATTTTTCCAAGTGAAAGGAAGTCTAGTAGCACTCAAAGAAAATATTTCTGAGACAGGCAACTCCTGACCTGAATGAAGTTGTAAGTTTTGCTTTCTTATAGGGAACGCATCTATACACATGCTTATACAAGATCAACTTTCCTCATCTTTTCAGATGAAGATAATCTCAAGGAACTTGCAGACATGTTCTGTTCATTTGTCAAGAAGTATTTGGTAACATCGTCATTACTAAATAAAAAGAAACAGGCTGGCACCTGTTGCAGTGCTCTTGATTTAACGCGTGGTTTAACGTATTCTTCTGTTCTTTTATTTCCTGTAAATAGTAATTGGATCCTGATTTGGATTCAGTTTTTAATTTTTTGGTAAAACTGCTTTATAGGGGGTAGAACGTCCTTCTGACCAGAGTCAGGTAATTTTGCCTTTCTCTCTCTTTGTGGTGTTCATGATCATTTATGATCATTGCCTAGATTATTTTGTCATGGGTTTGCAAAATGGTGACATTTTAATTGTCTTGCATGCTTGCCCGTCCTTGGCAAGAATCTCCTGCTTCTAATCAGTTCGGAAGGTCTTAAAGGAACATCCCTCATGTGGACTCTGAGAAAGCTTCTTCAAACATAAGTCATTGGCACTTGAAGTTACATGAGGTTACATTCCATATTTAGTTATAGAAATATTTTTATAAAGAGAAAATTCCGCTTATCAACAGAAATGTAGTTAGTTTAGAAGAAGTAAGTTTAAATGTGTGATCCTTTTTCTTTCTTTCTTTTTTAGTCATTTTTCAATGTTAGGAGTTGGTTTCTTAAGATTATAGAGCGAGACTGCTTAAGATGAATAAATAACATTGGTTTCTACAGTATTTTTCTTGGAAATGCTAAGCCAAATTGTGCTTGTTTTTAGAAGTAAGTCTAAAAGAAATTATTAATAGCAAAGGCCTTTTGTTATAGTCTGAAAGTATCTTAATTCATTTAATGGTAGAAGCATCTTGGAGCTATTAAAGGAATTGGAACTAGACATTTTTATTTATTTATTTATTTGAGGCAGAGCCTCAAGCCCTGGATAGAGTACTGTGGCATCACAGCTTATGACAACCTCCAACTCCTGGACTCAGGCGATTCTCCTGCCTCCGCCTCCCAAGTAGCTGGGACTACAGGTGCCTGCCACAACACCCGGCTTTTTTTTGGTTACAGCCATTGTTGTTGTTTGGCAGGCCTGGGCTGGATTCGAACCTGCCAGCTCTGGTGTATGTGGCTGGCGCCTTAGCTGCTTGAGCCACAGGTGCTGAGCCTGGAAGTAGAAATTTTTTAAATTAAAAACACAATTTTTTCTTGGTTTTAGAATAATGTATTTATTACACGTACTATTTCGTAGTTGAGATTGTATTCTGAGAGCAGATTTGAATATGTATAAGGCATCCCTGCCTTCAAGGTACTTGTAATAAAGTAGATGAAACTTTGTTCTTATTATAATGTATATTGTTACTGGAACTCCATGGGTAGAAAAAAAAACGACTAAAAGTTTCATTTGCTACAATAATTCCCGCTCTTTAAAATTTTTAATGTTGAGAAATGGGTGATAGAGGGTAAAATAAAATTTTCTTTGGAAAAAAGGGAAGCAATGGCTGAAAACGATTATTTGGAGGGGCAAGTCGGCTGGGACTACAGAAGTTCTCCTGGAATGAGGGTGAGAGGGGGAGGAGGGGAAGAAAGGCGGGTCCCTTGAGTCTCCAGCAGCGTGCAGACTTTTCCCTGGTGGTCCTGCTTCTGACTGTCCCTGGAAACAGGTTCTCCTGCTTAAGGCCGGAACCATGTTAAGCCACTCCTCCCTCCTTGAATTCCTTCTCATACTTTAAGTGATTGCTGAATACACAATACGAAGATAATATAAATGCCTTGTATATTTGCACACTCCCTCCTGGAAACCGGTTAACCTGGACAACCGGTGAGCAGCTGTCCTGGTGCCTCTGGTTTTTCCTGTGTTCCCTCTCCTGTGCATTTCAGTATGGTGTCCACAGTAAAGCGCTTGATTGAATCATCATTGTGCTTACTGACTATGAAACGCACCACCAAGACCTGTGAAACTGTTTTTGGTTCAGCCGCTTACGCTTAATAAATGATAACTAAACTGAACTTGGCTTGACCGCTGTTAGTTCTGGGTGCTTCTAATTTCCAGATGGGTCTAAAACTGGGCAATAAAATCCACTCTTGTTTTTGCATACGGAGATTAAAGTCTCTCTCCAGACAGACCGTGAATGACACGGTAAGACATTTTCCTGTCTAATAATTATAGGCAATAAAAGCTTTGCAGTGCTTTAACAGATTGGGGCAGGCTAGGAGTTTCCAGATAAGAGCTGCATTTATCCGTCGGTTCCTGCATGCCAGGTGCCATGCTGAGCGAGCACCCCCAAGACTCTTATGTTTAATTTTCACAGCAGCCCCTTCAATATTGTCATTTTCATTTTAGAAATGGAGAAACCAAATCGTGGAGAAGTTAAGTAATTGTCCTTGAGTCATGTAACCAGGGAGCCGTGAAGCCAGAGAGTCAAACGCTGGCTACTTATTAGAGAACAGCAAGAGACTTAAATTCATATTGGAAATTTCTTCCCCTTTATTCATTTTTAGTCTTTCCTTCTTTAGCTCTCGACCTTAAACTGGACAAGCACAAGTCTCACCTACTTTGGCCACTGCCCTAAAATTTTTCCACCAAAGTGCACCCTTCATGACACAAGTCTTCCCAGAAGGCAGGGGGTTGGAGGGGGACATTAAAAAGTAGTCTTCTGCAAGCACAAAATTGTGAAGTTTTATGTTTGACATAATAGATTAAAAATCACTTTCCATTGTACATAACTAACACCAGAAAGATGTCTTTTTTTTTTTTTTTTTAAATGCCTAACCCTGACTTGTACCTCCTGTTGAGACATGGTCTTGTAGGACTTTGTCACGATCACACGTGGAATTTAGATAATTCACCACTTTGGAATAGTAGGGTGAGGTTGGGAGGAGGTCACTAATACCGAACAGGTAGAGGGGTGACTGAGGAGTGTGGGTGAGGGGCGGGGTGGATTTAACACAGATCTGGGCAGACCACTGGAGTAGAGCTGATGACTGGATATTGGGGGGCTTACCTCTCCAGCTTGAGTTTCTTCTTGGTTTCTGCCACTGGGTTTTCTTCATGCCCCGGCTCCTTACTTGTGGGAGTGTCTTCAATCCTTGGCCTACTTTTCACCACCTGCAATCCCCTGCGTGTACCTTTACCTGTTGTCCTGGTTCCAGCTATCATTTCTGTACGAGTGGCTTCGGAAACACCCCTGGTTTGGGTGAGCTCCAGTTCAGTGACTCCATCTGATCCCTGGTTTGCTGTGGCCAGTTTACAGTTAGTTGCTCAGTGGCTATTTCCCGGGTATTTGATTTGTCTCCGAGTTAGCATATTTGATTTTAACTGCATTTTCCTCCAGAACCAGCTCTGGCATTTTTAAGTGGTCTATATAAATAGGTAGGAAGAGGACAGTCCCCCGTCCACTGTAGATTAGATGCAGGTCCTGTTTAACTAGCCAAGGGTGCAGACGTGCTGGGTCAGAAACTAGGTGTGACGACATACCTTTCTGTAGTCCCTCTGCTCCCAGTGAGGCGTGCAGCCCTAACGTTGGGGGACCACGTCACAGTTCCAGTAGAACTAACAGCAGCCATCTGTGTATTTCCTTTTTACAGGAATGTTGATAAACAGCATGTTCTCTTAGGTATTGAACAGAACTTAGCCTTCTCAAAGTCAAAGCCTCCTGGTGAGGAGGAAGGCTTAGTGTTCATTCTTTCATTCTTCTTAATGCCCCTACCAAGAGCCTTGCAGCATCTTGAAATGTGTGTTTCCACAATTCCCTGGTTTAGTCAGTTTCCACTGGTTCCGTCCCCCAGCTGAAAACCTCGTGGCAGTGTGCCCTGATGGTTAAGGATGTGGGCTGTACAACCCAGCATTTCAAGTTTCAAATTCTGGCTCTGCATCATTGCTGTTTATTCTTAGGAATTTAGGCAAGTGATTTAATCTCTCCAAGCCTCAAGTTTTCTTATCTGCAACCAGCGAACTGTAGTACCCACCACAAATGGTGGTAGTGGGGATTCAACACGTACGTGGAGCGCTCAGCAGAGGGCCTGACACTTACCCAGATGGTAGTGCGTTTGATAAGTGGTAGCTGCTGTTTACTAATTAATGACATTGTTGTTAAATATCCCAAAAAGCTCCCATCTCTGCTGGTGGTCAGTAGCCAGATGTTTTCATTTATTTCTTCTTACAGCAGCGGTTCTCAACCTGTGGGTCGCGTATTAAAGGGCTGCGGCATTAGGAAGGTTGAGACCACTGTCCTACAGCATCTCATGTTGTCTCTCCTCTTTCTCAGAATTATTGCGGGTACCCTGTGGCCAGATGTCTGTCACCTCTTGTGTAGATGGCAGCCATCAGCTCCCAGATGACTTTCACAACACCGCTCATTCTGTGTATTGGTACAGAAGGCATCTGTCTTCCCATCTTCCGTTTTAGGGATGGCCATTGATTCTTTGGTCTCCCACACTGAGTCTCAGCTCTTCAAATCCTATGAACAGGCCTGTGTCTGGTTATTTTCTGTTACTCTTTTTTTTCTTTCCCTCGCTCCCCTTGCCTTGTCTCCCCCACTGTAGTTAGACTATGTTCCAAGGCATGAATTTTGGATAAATTGGCACCCTGGATATTTTCACCAGGAACACGCCCATTTTGTTGCACATGGGACAATTTTGACCCTGTGTTGTGGAAGTCACAACATGAGCTCTGCCTGGTCTGAGATGATTGGGGTCTTAGTGATTGTACCTCCTCTTGGCTGGGCCCTAGTCTGCCTTTGGGAGTGTAGATGCTGAGAAATTTCATTACTCTTGATATTATTGATCTAGAGTTAAAATTACTAGAAACTACTCCAACCTCTTTTATGCCTGAGTCCAGTTAAGAGGAATTCTGTTTCCTGACATTTGAACTACAACATCATATGTATTGGTCCTGCATAGCCACTTGTTTCCCCATCTGTGGATTCAACTAATTGCAGATATTTTGGGGAAAAAAGAATGGTTGTTTCTATACTGAACAGACCCTTTTCCTTATCATTATTCCCTAAACAATACAGAACAATAACTATTAATGTAGCATTTCCATCGTATTAGGTATTACAAGTCATCTAAGAGATGGTGCAAAGGAGAATGTGTGCAGGTTAAATGCAAATCCTGTATCATTTTATATCAGGGACTTGAGACATCTGGACTTCGGTGTCAGAGGGAGGTCCTGGAACCAGTTCCCCACAGATACTGAGGAGTGACTGTGTAACTTCTCTATCTCACGGTTCCTAAAACAATCAGGCAGAGAATATGTGCCCAGTAAGGTTTCCTTTTTATTTATTTTCGTCCTCTTAGGCGGAAGGGTCTTGTCAGTTGCCCAGCCAAATCTCTGGTTGGTGAAAAGAAGGAGAATAAAAGAATGAACATGTGTTCTCCCGACTCTCTCTTGTCTGGGGCCTCGTGGGTGGTGAGTTTACCTGCTGTGCCCTGGACACATGAGGGACACACAGACCTCCCCCAGCGGCTGCTGTGTTCAGATTGCCCTTGACAGTCCTAATAAGTGGAATGGATCATTTAGCCACAGTTTAGCTTTGCCTTTTCTTGAATTGGACGGTGGGGGTGTTTTACAACTAAGAAATTGACAAGAGGAAAATAATAGAAATGCCCTTGAGTGTGGGGATTTTGCCCTTATTCTTTTATCTGTGGTGCCTGTCTGGCATAAATGATTACTGAGTGAACTTGGCATTCTTATTCTATAGTGAGCAAATGACTAACTCAAAAGACAAATTCAGAGGTTTACCTCTTAGGGCCCTGGTCCCCAACCTTTTTGGCACCAGGGACCAGTGTCATGGAAGACAGTTTTTCCATGGACCTGAGGTTTTGGGTGGGGGAATTGGGATGATTCAAGCACATTGCATTTATCATGCACTTTATTTCTATTATTGTTACATTGTAATATATGTTGGAATAATTCTGCAACTCGCCATAATGCAGAATCAGTGGGAGCCCTGAGCTTGTTTTCTGCCACTGGTCAGTCCCAGTGCTAGCATCATTGCCTCTGCCCCACCTCAGACCATCGGGCATTAGATTCTCCTAAGGAACGCACAACCGAGATCCTTTACACGCACAGTTTGCAGTGGAGTTTGAGCTCCTATGAGAATCTAAGCATCTGCTGATCTGTCAGGAGGTGGAGCTCAGGTGGTGATGGGAGTGATGGGGAGCGGCTGTAAATACAGATGAAGCTTCCTCTGCTCGCTCACCACTTACTGTGCACCCCAGTTCCTAACAGGCCCCCGACTGGTACTGGTCCATGGTCTGAGGACCACAGGCTTAGAGGAAAAAGGAGCCACTGTCCAGCAGAAAGTCTCTATGGGTGGCTGACTTTTGAGGAAGGACTTGGAAAAGAAACAGGGACAGTGATTAGGGGTGAAAGCGGGGACACGAGAGCTGCTCAGAAGACCCCTTAGTAACTTCTTCCTTCCGGACTCTTCTCTCGCCTTCCTTAGGAGATACTGAGGCCAGTGAGCTTTCCAAGTTGTTGCCACTGGAGAACTTGCCTGTAATTGAGGCCCACCCCGTAGATTGACTTCAGGAGGTCAAACCAGAATGGAGTTCTGCTAATTATGCCATTCTATTTCAAGAAGTATGTTGGGAGTCCAAAATAGACATTGGCTGCTTGGTGAAGAAGTGAGCTTCACCTTGTTCACCCTGGAGTTATTCAGGCGGATATGTCAAATGTGTTTCATGTGATATTTTCATTAGGTGAGAGACAAGGATTCCCCCCTCCTTTTTTTGGTAATTTGGGTAGAATTTCAGAAATGCAAAGAGAACACAATATGGCCTTCACCTCAAATTAACAGATGTTAACATTTTGGTGTATTTTTTCCCCCCCAGATTTTGTTTTTTAATGAAAGCAGCAAAACATATACAGATAACGTATGAAATATACTTTGTTTCCATTTATGGTTCTATTCCCCTTGCCTCTGTGCAGAAACAGTTGTTAGGAATTTATGTGCATCCTTCAACTTTTTCTTTTTCTTTTTTGTCCCAGAGATAGGGTCTTACTTTATCACCTTGAGGTTGCGTGCTGTAGCATCATCATAGCTCACAGAAACCTCAAACTCTTGGGCTCTAGTGATCCTCATACTTCAGTCTCCCAAGTAGCTGGAACTGTAGCCACCGCAACGCCTGGCTAGATTTTTTTTCCCTTTTTTTCTATTTTTAGTAGAGACAGGGTCTCGTTCTTGGTCAATCTGGTTTTGAACTTCTGAGCTCAGGCAATCTACTCGCATCGGCCTCCCAAAGTGATTTCAAGTTTTTCTAAATGTACTTTTACTATACATGGCTGGTTTTTAGTTTTTAGGCTATACAGAGTTAAGTGTTTGTTAACATGGTACACAGTGTTTCATTCTGTTGTTTTCAAACATTTGTCTATTTTGATGACAAAATAGATGACATTTCAATTCTAATTTTTTGTATTGTCTGCAAATGTTTTCTGTAAGTACCTGGTGGCTAATGTAAATCCATTGTTATTGTTTTCCTAACATTTAATAAACTTTTTTTTTTTCCTATATGAGAGTCTCACTCTGTTGCCCAGGCTGGAGTGCAGTGGTGTCAGCCTAGCTCACAGCAACCTCAAACTCTCGAGTTCGAGCGATCCTTCTGCCTCAGCCTCCCAAGTAGATGGGACTAGAGGCTCTTACCACAATGTCCAGCTAATAAAAATCTTTGTGTGTGTGTGTTGGGTTCATTAGAAATTGAAAAATTGGTACTGCTGATAGGTTGAAAGCCTGGTGCTTGGCTGAGATTTCCATGGTGTTTTAGCAGACAGTCTTATGTTTTGTTCAATAAAGATGCTGCAAAAACATTGCAATGGGTGTAGAATAGTTGCAAGAGACTTGAGTAGGTGGCAGGAAGGTTTTGGCTTGAACAGACATGTGCAGAAGTGCTGTTGCTAGGGCCACGTGGG
Organism: Arctocebus calabarensis; assembly: GCA_963573935.1. Lineage (NCBI taxonomy): Eukaryota > Metazoa > Chordata > Mammalia > Primates > Lorisidae > Arctocebus > Arctocebus calabarensis. Next base: position 11,289 of record CAUYON010197160.1, read on the forward strand.
AAATTAGTGTTGTGTGGGTGAGTGGCGTGCTATTAAAAGCTCTCTTTTTCTTTTTTTGGGTAACAGTTGTTAGTTTCCATATTAAAACAACGTCCCCTTTGGTTTAAGAAACACACATGAATGTAATATTAGTACTTATAATATTAGTCTCATCTTTTCTCCTAACCAGGCTTTGGTCTCATTGCTCCTGTTCCCTGTTGGACCTTTTCACGTGGACAGCTCATCTTCGTCTCATTCAAAAGTTCTGAAATGGAAAAATAGGTCCACTTTTTAACTGGCCCAATTCCTATTTACGATACCGTTATCCTTTTTACATTTAAGGTTAAGAACTGCAGACTCACCTTTGAATCTCAGCCAGTAGCTCCTTAATTTCTTATTTATTTTATGTTTTGAACACTAATGTTTCATAGTCCAGTTTCCCTGCTGTCGTTCTAGATCATGCTCACCTCTGGTCTAGATCACTACAGCGGCACCTTTGCTGAGTGTTCAGCCTTTAATTTACCCCATGCTGTGTTATTAGGGTTCAAAACATTCCTCCCATCACATTATGTTCATGGCGGACTTCTTTCTTATGAAGTCAGTTCAGTTTCTCTGAAGGTGCTGATTCAAAGCCCAGTTGCACCACTTCCCAGCTCTGTGACCTCAAATGTGATGTAAATGTTTCTAAGACTCAGATGTAAACTGAGGCAGTAATGGCATTGTTCATGTTACAAGGTCGAGGTCGGCTTTAAGTCAGAGAATGTACTTTAAGTATGTAGGTGGCACAGTCGAGTGTTAGGGCCGTTATTCCTGATCCTGTCAAGTCCTAATCCAGTGGTCCGCCCACAGGAACTGTGTTAAAGGGCTGCGGCATTAGGAAGGTTGAGAACCACTCTCTTAATCCCATTTACCCGATTTCATTGGTCTTAATATTGCACTACTCTCTACGTATCAGCTTTAACTTTTTTCTTTTCTTTTTTCTTTTTTTTGAGACAGAATCTTATTATGTCACCCCTCTGTAGAGTGCCATGGCATCATAGCTCACAGCAACCTCAAACTCTTAGGCTTGAGCAAGCGTCCTGCCTCAGCCTCCCGAGTAGCTGGGACTGCAGGTGCCCACCACACCGTCCGGCTCAGTTTTTCTGTTTTTAGTAGAGATGGTGGTGTCTCACTCTTGCCCAGGCTGGTCTTGAACCACCAAGCTCAGGTGATCCACCCGCCTTGGTCCCCCAGGGTGCTAGGATGACAGAGGTGAGCCACCGCATCCGGCCTCAGCTTTAACCTTTTTAAAATGTAAACCTGCTCTGTGATGAGATCAGTGTCTCTGGCCTTTTATTCCCCTCCCTTGGTCGTACCCACGCCGCATGACACGGAGTAAACGTGCCACGTACCCCTATGTGGCTCTTGTGCAGTTTCCCGTCGGTAGCGTCTTCCTTTTTGTTTACATTCTACTCAGCGCTTCACTGTCCAACTCAGATACTGTCTTGTCTTTTTTTCCTACTTATCGTGGTAATTGATGTCATGCCCTCTTGTTAGTTCACCACCTTGCATATAGAAACCCTTTCTCCTCTCAGTCCCAAGTCCCGTCTGGGCTGGGCCCCTATTTTTGGATTACTTTGACAGCCCCTCCAATGCGGAGTATTTATTAATGTCTTGGGAATGTTTGCACTCGGGGTAAAAAGCATGTGACCGTCCTTTTGGACAGAGGAATGAGTTTTCATATTTATGGATCTAATATGTAGTAGGTACTCCAAAAGGCATCATCATGTGGGCGCTGGACGAGGTTTGCGCACACGTGCACACACACGAGCATTTTGGTATTTAAAGATTGCTCTTCCACATTGTTGTGTAATGGGCTGGAGGCTACTAATCTATCAATAGATCTGTAGCGAGATCGGGAAGTTGTTGAGGTGTTAGCGCCTTCCACTAGCATGTTGGTGCTAATGCAGGGTAGGGAAGGGGACTGATTGAAAAAAATATTGGGAAGGTGACAGGACGTGGTGACTGATGGGCTGTAAGGGGTAAGGAGTCCTGAGATTTCTGACTTAGGCATCTGAGTGGCCATGCTGTTCACAGAGAGCAGGGTATACAGGTTTGGGGCAGGTAGCAGAAAGGAAGGTTCATTTCTAACTGTGCTGAGTTTGAGGGGGCTGCGCATTAGGTAAAGATGACACTTGGTTACATGGCAGGCCGGCGTAAGGACAGAGACCTGGAGATGTCAGCTTAGCAGTGGTAATTGTAGCCAAATTTGTGATTCTTTTTTTTTTTTTTTTTGAGACAGAGCCTCAAGCTGACACCCTGGATAGAGTGCCGTGGCATCACAGCTCACAGCAACCTCCAATTCCTAGGCTCAAGCGAGTTTCCTGCCTCTGCCTCCCAAGTAGCGGGGTCTACAGGCGCCTGCCACAATGCCTGGCCATTTTTTTGTTGCAGCCATCATTGTTGTTTGGCAGGCTCAGGCTGGATTTGAACTTGCCAGCTCAGGTGTACGTGGCTGGTGCCTTAGCCCATTGAGCCACAGGTGCCGAGCCCAAATTTGTGATTCTTTAGTGGCAAATTTGTGATTCTTTAGAGCCCAAATTTGTGATTCTTTAGGGGCAACATTTTCAATTTCTCTTAAGCCTGAACCTTGGACATTTCAGCTGATTTTACCAAAATTTCCGTAACAGCCTCTCATTAACTGCTCAAGTCATAAAAAGTGTAACAGTATTGGAAAGGTACTCTGGGCAGATACAAAGATGAAAACCATCTAGTTTCCTTCTTGGGATCTTATAATCTGTAAATAAAGATTGAACTAAAGCAGATGAAATTTGATTAGAAAGGCAAATACTGTGGGTGGCTTATGGGTGCTGATTATGATACAGAATTGGATGGTGTATAGAAAAATAGGAAGGGGTGGTGATGGAGATCGTTTGTTTTCACAGGCATTTAGATTTCTTTACCTTTTGGTAGCAGGAGGTGGGAGGACGTCACCTAGGCAGCCTCCCACGCAGCTTGGGACCCGAGCCCTGTTGTTACACATCGGTCTGGGTAGCGCAGGGACTATGTAAACACTGGGTGGATGGGGCTGATTGCTTTATAAATCTGTTTTATTGGTTTTGTTTGTTCTGGGAGCCAAGAATTTTCTAATTTATTGGAAGGCCATTAGAAAATTGGTAAATTTTATGCAACTGTATTTATCTTATTTATTTCGTTGCCATGGTGTTAATGTTGTATGAAATACTTTTGATGGTTGAAGACTCTGGGGCAGCATGTAGGGAATCTTGATAACTATAAATGCAGCACTTTCTAATCAACATTGTCTTTTCTTCCTGCTCTTTTTTTGTTTTTGTTTTGGTGTACCTGATCCATCTGTGGTAATCAACATTCTGAGATAGACACGGCTTTGATTATTTGTACAGAGATAAGAATAGAAATCCGTGTAGTCTAGCCAGTAGAGGACTTCACATTGTGGGTGCACAGAATAATTGTGTTCTGCAAAGAAGAGGGACTTTTTTCACTGCCTTTGCATATTGTGACAGTCCTTTGATGCTGTTTGCCTCAGACAGATGATGTTAAGTCTTTGGCTTTCCTAGTCTCTGAACGCTTCTCTTGGGGGCATTAAGGTAGGTGTGGATGAGTGAGCTGGAATGTAAGAGTGGGTGGAGTTTTCTTATTTCATTGAGGTTACTCTTAGGTATGAGCAGCTACACTAAGTAACTGATTACGTCTGTTTCCAGTTACCTTGTAACTGCACCAATAAAGAGGTCACCTAAACAATCGTGACAAAATATATTGATCTGACTGCTTTTCGTCTTTCTTAGGCTGTGAGACTTTTTTCTAGATCCAATTCGTTTTTAATTATACTGTAGGACATGGCATGGACTTCCCGGTTACTTTAGAACATATCCACTTACACTCTTACAGTCTCTTTTAGACAATTCCAGATTCCTTTTGAGATGTTAATACCAGCTAATTTATTTATGATATAAAGTGACATTTTGGATTGTTTCCTCTTGTTTGGATTATTCCTCTATTTATGATATAAAGTGACATTTTGGATTGTTCCTCTATCATAAAATCATTATCTTTCTTAGGGACTAGTAACAGATGAATGAAACTTACTATTAAATTAAAAAAAAAATGAAACCTATTCCAGTGTCTCTGCATATCAGCATTTATATATCCTTTTTTCCTCCTGTCTCCTTTCTTTTTTTTTTAATTTTCTTTATACTTTCTAAAAAGTGAGAGTGCATATAAAATTAAAATCCAAGCAAATCTTTATGAAAACTGAGCTAACGAAAAGGTGAAATCTAGTTGAGGGAATTATTATCTGTATCTGATGATTTTTCATCAGCAATTGGTACTAGAACTAAATTATTTTCTAGAAGATGTTTCTAGCCTTTAAATGGTTGTAAATAAAATAAATAGAAGTACATCACTTCTTTTCATTATTTGAAGGTAAATAACGCCTTATGTTAATTACCTCTGTTCATTATATTTTTACATATGTATATAAATACATATAAACATGTACTTAATATATGTACAAATATAAATCTAACTTTTAGAAGTAAAATACATGCTGAAAAGTGGCATGTATGAATGTATAGCTTGATGAATTTTCACGAGTTGTACACACCTGTGTAAATGGTACATTTTGGAGTGTATTTTACAAATAATTTTCCTTGGTTTGTGTAACAGGAAGAATCTCTGGTTTAAATCATGAACCTAGAAGTATGTTTTAGTTTGGCCACAGATGTGTGATTCTTTCTGCTCCTGGTGTTTTTCAGGCTTCGATGCTCATGGTGAAGCTCTAGAGACTAGGAATGCTGGGTCTTGATCAACCATTATATGCCCATGTTTTAGAGGAGAATCTTGACCTTGAACAAGCTTGTTATTCAAGTCTGCATCCTTGTAAGCTCCTCAGCTTTCACAGAGGAATCTTAACTGCCTTTAGACTTCTTGTCAAGGCAAGTGCGTCTGTACATATATCTACCAATTTCAAATAGGGGCTCTGCAGACATTTCCTAATGGGGACACACAGGTGCTCCCTGGCATTCAGTATTTATGTCTATCTTGTTTGAAAGAAGCAATATTTAGGGAGGAGTACCTAAAGGACATATAGATCATAAATTATACTAAATACTTTGAAATATACTCCTGGATCAAGCCAATCCACAAGCATGTCCTTCTATCATGTTTTTTTGGCATACTAACACACTTTTACTGCCTTGTTAGCTGGAGGGATTCCGGCAGGTATCACCTTGGCCAGCTCTCTGGAAACCCCCTAAAGGTGTTACAATCCCCTGGCCTTCTCACCTGATATTTTTCCTTCTCCAGTAAATCAAATGGGTTTCAGTTCTTGTAACACTTGTCTGTCCTCGAGTGTTCTGCATGATTCTCTGCTCCTTCCGACAAGAAAGGCTGAGTGTCTGCAAAGATGGAGCGGTCCTTGCAAATATTACTGAAATGCTTTTTGCTTAGAAACCGCATTTGTAAGTTCTTTTGTGCCTTTTTGAATTATGCAAATGCACCATTTTGATTAATATGGTTCTTTAAAACAATTGAAACACACCTGTTGAAGGTCATGACCAGAAAGTAAAACTATTCTGCCTGTAATTGCCCTGATGCCCCCAGCTCTTTATCTTGCTGTTGTGCTAAAAAGCCAAAAAAAGCAGTTGGTTGGAGCAGTCCCACTGGGAGTTTCTGATGTCATTTAATGTCACTAGAGGAAAAGAAGCCTTTGCTTGCTTCAAAGGACCGTTGTCTTCAGAAAGAGCTCTCACGCTTCAGAACTCCTTCTCAGAAATGGCAACTGTTTGGTGAACTTCAACGCAACAGGTTCCCCAAAGACATTTGACTACATCTTTTACAATAAGTATTTTACTTTCATTTCCTACTGAACATTTAAGGAAACTGGGATGAGAAGGCCTACATATTAAGCAGGCCCTGTGGCTGGAACTGAAGTAGTCACATTTACCTTGACTTCATCCTTATGTATACTGGAGTCTTCACACGCCTCAAGGTTTAATACCTCTTCCTCCTTGAAGCTTGTCACCCTTTTCACTGCACTGGGCCCTCTCAGACACAGCATCGGGGCATCTGTCAACCTGAAGTCGTAGAGCAGAGAAGCGGTAATAGGGCTTGGGAATCATCTGGTTCATCCGGTAAGCTGAGCAGATCACAAAACCTGGGGGCTGGAGGAGTCTAGGATAGGCTCTGGCCGTGTGGCTGTTACTGAGAGCACCAACAAAACTGGGATTCACGATCTTCAACTCAAGTCCTGTCCTTGTAGAACACCCAGATCTTAAACCTTCTAAATTATGTTTGAAGGCAAATGATCTGATTTTATGTAGCTCGAACTTCTACTTGTTAATTTCATGTTTAAACTATTCAAATTCTGAAGACCAAGCTCTCTGGCTAATTAGTGATTTTATGTGGGAGGTCATTAGTTAGGAATGGTGATGGGCTGGCTTCTTTGATGGTAGTATCTGAAGAGGACGGGGATGCAATGGCTACCCAAGTTGGGCCCAGGCAAGTTTGGCCTGAGACTCTTAGGGAATTCAGTTAAAATCAAAGTTGATTGAGCGTTTGCTGTTATCATTCACTGTTCTGGACACTGAGGATATGACATTGAACAAGGGAAGAACAATTCCTAATTTGTTTCCCTTTTCCATTCTTATTTCTAGAACTATGGCATTAGAATAGCAGGGAAATTTCTTCACCTACCTCTATCAAACGCTTTAAAACATGAAATGTTTATAGTATAATACTGACTCCTTGAACTGGGCCACGCAGAGGAGAATATCTTTACCTGAAGACAGTAACATTAAAACAGGAGATTTTTTGTTGTTGTTTTTTTTAATTTGGAGACAGAGTCTCATTCTAGTGCTCTGAGTAGAGTGCTTTGGCAATATAGCTCACAACAACCTCAAGCTCTTGGGCTCAAGCAATCCTCTTGCTTCAGTTTTTTATTTTTAGTAGAGATGGGGGTCTTGGTCTTGCTCTGGCTCGTCTCAAACTCCTGAGCTCAAGCAGTCCACCAGCCTCGGCCTCCTAGAGTGCTGGGATTATAGGCGTGAGCCACCTTGCCCAGCCCAGATCATAGCAGGAGCTTAGGGTAAAGATGCTTAACTTCTCAGAATCTCCTTTTCTGTATTTGTGAATTGGTACTAATAATAGCTTGTTGTGAATATCAAATGAGATTACTATGGCAAAGTGACTGGCCTGGCATTAAGAGATAGAGATGGTCCACCTGTGGTTTTTCTTCTAGCACCACATTTCTTATAACATTTTTAAAAAAAGTTCTTGTGGCACAGATAAATGAAGTTCATGAGGATCAAATCATGCTTCCAAGAATGTACTAACTGAAACTCACTGAAATTCCACCCGTTAGGAAAGCGCCCTGGAATGCAAATCAACAAGAATGACGTCATTATTGGGAGGCACTGTGCCTAGTGGTTAAGACCTTGGACTGAGTTATCTTGGGCAAACTACTTAACCCCTCTGTGCCTAAATGTTTTTATCTATAAAGTAGACATACAGGTCACCCACAATTCCTGCACTTTGGGAGCTTGAAGCCAGGAGTTCTAGACTAGCTTAGTCAACAGAGGGAGACCCTGTCTCTACAGCAATGAAAATAAAAACAAAAAAATTAGCACAGTGTGGTGGCATGCACCTTTTGTCCCAGCTACACAGAAGGATGAGGCAGGAGGATCCCTTGAGGCCTGGAGTTTGGGGCTGGAGAGAGCTATGATCGCACCCTGTGTGCTAGAGCAAGACCCTGTCTATAAAAACTAAATAAATAAAATCAATTAAAAAATAATAAAAATAATATTCCCTGTTTTATAGGATTGTTATGAAGAGTGAATGAGTTTATATGGATGAGGTGCTTAGAGCAGTTTTTTTTGGTTAATAATACTATTATTAGCTTTTTAAATTTGTTATTGAGAAAATCTTGATTCTGAATTACAAAAGATCAAATCAAAAAACTTCAATAGCTTATTTGTAACAAATCTTAATCTGATTTTAATATACCAGCTCCTTATGTCATATTACCAATACATAGTCAAATATTACCTGAATGGAAACATTGCTTTTGTGTTTCACTATGCAGATTAGATATAATATGATTTGTTAGTTGGAGAATGGTTTTTGCATGGCCTTTATAAAGACCTATCAGTCTAGAGCTAGGGAAACATTGTTGTCTTTGGAACTGATGATTTGTTTGAGAGGCTCACTGGTATATTCCTTCTGTTATGGAGGGATAAAGATAAACAAATGTTTAAGGAAGTACAGGTAGTTAGGAGCCAAGAAAGTCCTCATCCTTGAGCAAAGGTAATGTAATTAGAAGTGGATTTGTTTGCTGTTATTGTATTATTAATATTCTTTTAAATTGTTTAAATTTCTTTCTTTTTTCTTCGGATGTATTATTATTATTATTATTTTTTTATTGAATCATAACTGTGTACATTAGTTCAATCATGGGGTACAATGTGCGGGCTTCCCATACAATCTGAGATATTTTCATCAACCTCCCTTTTGAATATTTGTATTATACCAATATTTGTATTATACCAGTTGAGCATCCCTAATCCAGAAATCCAAACTCTGAAATTGCTCCCAGAATGACAGAATGCTGAGCATTCTGTCAGCGCTTGAAAGGTTTTAGATTTTGGATTTTTTGATTAGGGATGCTGACCTGTAGTATTTATTTGACTACTTGAGTGTTTTCTCTTTTTTGCTTGCTAGACTGTAAGCTCGCTGAAGGCCAGGGCTGTGCCTGTTTTGTTCACCACAGTTCACCCAGCACATAAAGGCAGTGACTGCCCCATAGTAAATATTCCAGTATTTGTTGACTTACTGAATAGATCTAACTAAGGCAGAGGTCAGCACACGTTTTCTGTAAAGAGTCAGATAACATCTATGTTAAGCTTTGCAGGCCTTGTGGTCTGTTACAAGTACTCAGTGCTACCATATTTAAATAAATGAACATGGCTGTGTTCCAAAAAAACTTTATTTATACAAACAGGTGGCAGGCCAACTTGCTGTAGTTTGCTGGCCTCTGAACAAATGCCTAGAGCTGAATATATAGTTGCAATCTGGAACTATGTTGGATGGGCCTAGCGTCTACCTTAGAGGCAACCTAAGTGGACAGAACTAAATGTTAACCAGAATTTGTTGAAATAAGAAACATATATTGAATGCTTAGCACATCTCACATATGCCGTAAACCAGGAACACAAAGCAAAAGATGGGCAAGGGCCTTGTTCCTTGAGTAAACTAACGGTTATAACATGGGGTCCTAGTGCTGTTAGGCGTAAACACTTGGTGTCTGGGGGACATAGAAGAGGCAGTGCCCTAGAGTAGAAAGACAAAGCTATGAGGGAAGTGATTACTGAAATGAAACAGAGGAAGGAGAGAAAGAAACCAACATTGACTGAGGATCTCTCCCCTGTGTCAAGTGTTACCCACATACAGTATTCCTTTTTTTTTTCTTTTCACTTCTTTATGACAAAACTATAAAGCAAGTATTATGAGGACGTGAAACTCGGAGAGTTAGAGGTCACAGAGCTTGACAGTACAATTTGAGAATGGAAGTCAAACTCAAGGTCAGATTCCTGTGCTTCCTCTTTCTTCATTGACTCAGTCAAGTTGCTGAACCTCTAAATTGAGCAGACCGTCACAAAGGTCAGGTGAGAAAGTCTTGTAAATCCCTTAGCATCAAGGTACTTGTGCTTGTAAGTATTTCAGCAATGATGCAGTCGTATCTATGTTAAAAATACTATTCAAACCTAGCTCTGGGTAATCCTAAAACCTCACTCTGTTTATTACATTTCACTAAAAAAAAAAGTTTGTGTCATAATGTATTCATTGACTTGATAAAGTTAAAAAAACTATGGTATATATTTTTTAATTATTGAAAACGTACTAGACATGTTAGCAACTTTGAATAACGTATAGAGATTTTATACTGAGATACTATCCATTAGAAAGAGACTTCAAAGTGGAATTAATATGCAGGCATTTTGATATGAGCTGAACTTGTAATTGTCCCTTTAAACATTTTTTATTTATTATTTACTCAGTTTCATTTCTGGCATCTTTATTGGCTCAGGTCTGCCTGTTTTTAAAAATAACAACAACAATAAAATAGTACCTCTATCAGGAACCCAGGGAAATATTTTTTGGCACTCAACGCACGGGCAGACTTCTCCTTTTAACCCACAGAGTCCTCATGGGCATGTGTACACTGAGTCTGTTCTGTCTTCTAGCTTGCTTCTGCCAGCTGACCCACTCACCCTACAATCTCCACTCTAGTGAAATTGGTAGTAAAGGATGCCTTCTAGTTACTATTTTTATTTCCATTTATTTGGAGGCAGAGGCTCACTGTGTCACCCAGGTGAGAGTACAGTGGCGTCAGCCTCCCTCACAGCGGCCTCAAACTTCTGGACTCAAGCCATCCTCCTGCCTCAGCCTCCCAAGTAGCTAGGACTACAGGTGCCCGCCACAATGCCCAGCTAAGTTTTTTTCTATTTTTAGAAAAAGAAAATAGTAGAAATGGGGTTTCTTGCTTAGGCTGGCCTTAAACTCAAGCAGTCCTCCTGCCTTGGCCTCCCAGAATGATGTTTATATTTCTCAGTATCAGTAGCATTTGGCGGTGAGGACGATGCCTCTTCTCTTTCTTGGCTTCCGTGATGTTGCTGGCCAATTAATCTGTGACACAGTTCCAGTCACCTTCCTTCCATACAGCCCTCCCCTGCCCCTTACAAACTCCTTAGGCTGGCATGTTCGCGATCGTTCTTTTCTAATCTTATCTCCCACTTTTATTCCAACACTTACCTTTTATTTTACCCCAACTGTAATAAACAGTTTCCTTAACATGTTCTGTGCTTCCCACTTCCATATGTTTGCTCAAGCTGTTGGGAGACGATGTAAATTAATGCTCGGGCTCTTCCGTCAGATTCTCTGTACTTTTCTTTGATAATTTGAACTTCTATTTTATGGAAAAAACAAAACCAAACACAAACCCTCCCTGAGGCCAGGGCTGGTGTGCGTTGTGTTTATTTCTACTCTAATCCACGGACGCCAGCAGACACGGAGAAGGCTGAAGTTCAAGCACGGCGCCCTTATGCGGCGGGGTCTCCTCTCCAGCATTGCTTTGTCCTGGGAATTTGGGGCTCAGGGCTGACCCCTAGGCTTCCTGCATTGCACTTTGTTGACCACTAGCCCTGGTTCTGGTTTGGTTCTTGCGTCCTTGTCTGTTTTCAAACTTCTCTCCTGGGGCTGGAAGTCTGCCCGTGTGTTGAGTGCAGAGCCAGGGCCTCCGTGGGCCTGCCTCCCTGGCTGGTGAACACCTCCCTCCCTGGAGTGCTGCCTCTTACCTGCCCTTGGAAATTCCAGCACCTGCCATCGCCTGCCTGGGGACTGAGTTTCCCACATGTGTGGGATGTTTTGCTTTCAGATGTGGCTCCTGCATCTGCTTGGGAGCTGAGCCAGCCCTCTGCCCTCCGCCCTTCCCCTGCTGTCTTTTCCTGCCTGCAGGTGAGGGGCCAGTTCCAAGCTCCCTCTTGCTTGGTCGTGCTTCACAGCCCAAGAAGAGGACACATTTCAGTGTTGATTCTAAACGCCTCCTGTGTATGTCTCATGAGCCAAGTTAATTTTTCTTCACGATCAGCATGGATGGAAAAATGTAGCTGTGTAGTACTTGTAAGATCCTCCTGGCGGTTGGTAGATTGAGGTACAAGGACACGGGGGTGTCTCCCTTCCATAGCATCCTACCCCCTTTTAGTTAATGTGAATACTTGCCAATTTCTGAATGTTTCCTTGAACTGCGCAGCACAGTTTCAGTACTTTGTGACCCCCCCCCTCCCCCTGGCAAAGCAATTTGAAGACATTACTGCAGAGAGTTTTGGATTTTCTTTATCTCGTAAGTGTGTCTGACTTATATGTGATCAGGCACTTAGGCAGCCTGGACGATCAGAATCATTGTGTTTCTTTTCAGATGTAAGCGTTAGCTTTGAATTCGACCTCTCCCATGAAAGCAAGAGTTCTTGAGCTTCATGTTTAGAACAGTAGCTTAGGTACAGCTTTTGTGTAATCGGAGAATGTTTCTGAGGACGGACAGGGTCCTTTAGAATAAATAATTTCTGTGGCTTCTAAGGGGCCAATGGCCATTTATACTAGAGTATTATCAATGAGTAACCTAAAACATGAATGAAAACCTTTTTTTTTTAGGAGACAGGGTCTCACCCTATGAATAGGCTGGGAGTGCAGTGCTGTGATCATAGATCACTGCAGCCTTGAACTTCTTGGCTCAAGGGATCCTCTTGCCTCAGCCTCCTGAGTAGCTGTAACTACAGATATGCACCATAATGCCTGGATAATTTTTAAAACATTTTGTAGAGATGAGGCCTCACTGTGTTGGCCAGGCTGGTCTCCAACTGTAGCCTCAAACAATTCCTCCTACCTTGGCCTCCCAAAGTGTTGGAATTACGGGTCTGAGCCATCCTGCCTGGCGTGAATGACAACCTTTTAAAAGTGCCTGATTTAGGACCTTTGGTAGTATGGACCTAGCTTATTGCATTGTGCTTTTTTTTTTTTTTTAAAGCTATATCGTTAGGTTAACCATAATTTACTAGTTGAGCTGAAAATTATAAATGGAGAAGACAGAAAGTAAGATAGACTAGTCTCTCGAGGCAGAGTAGCTTATGTATTATTATGTCGTATGACCAGTTTCTATCAGTAAGTTGGAGGGTGCCCCACATCCTTGTCATTGGACTGTTTCTGATACCCACACTCAAGGGTCACTGGACGCAGAAAACCACGCTGCTCAGGAGGTAACTGTTTGGAGGTGAGGAAGTGGATGGAGGTGTTGTCGATAGGGATAAGTACTGGCGTTCCTATGGGGACCGATTTTAGGACGTGATGACTTACTTAACTCTTAATGGAACTGCAGTGGTGCCCACATCTGGTCTTTCACTTGTTTCACTATAAAAAGCATTGACCAGTAACGTGCAAAGCCCCACCCTGCTTGCTGGGCGACACATTTGTGGTAAGCTCCACCAAGTTCGAGCCCCAACCAGTGACTTGTGCTCATGTGGCTAAAAAGGAAAGTTCACAGCCAATTCTTCGTTCTCTCACCCGTGTGTCATAGCTGCTTTTGCTGATGAGCGTACATCCTTATTACTGCTGCAAAGGCTAATTCTGGACAGGGACCTTCAGAGATAAAGTAGACAAAGAACCATTTTTCTTATTTGAAAGATTTAAGAAAATGGATTAGATTCGGGGATCTATCTGGCTTTGTATTAGGATTTGCTGGGTTGACTTCAGAAGACTAATTTCCTCTGGTAGGCTAATTAAAGAATAATTTTTATACTGTGAATTTTGGATAGGCCTCTTATACATGGAAAAAGTGTTTAAATTCTTTCTGTAATAAGAATTAGGCATAAAATCTCACACTGAGTGGAAACGTATCATGTAGCAAACAGCTTTTTCACTTTCAGTTTGAATTATACCAGAAGAAAGATAATTTTTGGTTAGAACATAGTTAAATATGTTATCTACTATTTTTTTCAAATATGTTGTTAGTTTTTCTTTCTTGACAGATGATTGAAGGAAAGAACCATTTGGAAACGTATCATATAGCAAACAGCTTTTTCACTTTGATTTTGAATTATACCAGAAGAAAGGTAATTTTTGGTTTGAACATAGTTAAGTATATTATCTACTATTTTTTTCAAATATGTTTTTAGTTTTTCTCTCTTGACAGGTGATTGAAGGAAAGAACCATTTATAGTTACCTGTAGGTGTAAGGAAAATTTATTCAACTGCTTTAAAATCATTAACTAATAACTAGATACAGGGAGTATGTTCATTTCTAGAGAGCCAGGGAGACTTGACTGCAAAGAATTTCCACTGGAAATGATTGGCTTCTTTTCAGGTAATTAAGCACATGTTAATTAACAAGTAGAAAAAGGGATTGACACGGATGTATTTGTGAGAATGCCATGAACATTTACTTTATTTACAAATAGAATTTATAAATAGTCGCTAAGATAGTTGTTGTAGTATTAGCATTCCCTAAGTATGGACTGGCCTCAAGGTCTCCCCCAACTGTATATACCCTCTCCTAAGTACCATGGTTCAGAATTTCCCCTTTATAGTCCTCGTGTCCTGTTGACCTTAGGTAGGCACAGTTCTGATTGTCACAGCAAGGAACATTGGCCATGTGCCTCTCTCCAGATAGTAGTAATTTTAGGGTCTTTCATAAACTTGGAAGGAAGATTTATATAGGGTGGCATTACATTTATCTAAAAAGAAGGAAAGTGGCTAGATGTGGCGGCTCACACCTGTAATCCTAGCACTCTAGGAGGCCAAGGTGGGTGGACTGCTTGAACTCAGGAGTTTGAGACCAATCTGAACAAAAGCGAGACCCCCATCTCTACTTAAAATAGAAAACTAGCCATGCATTGTGGTGGGCACCTGTAGTCTCAGCTACTCAGGAGGCCAAAGGAAGAGGATTGCTTGACCCCAAGAGTTTGAGATTGCTGTGAGCTATGATACCGTGGCATTCTACTGGAGGTGACAAAATGAAAAAAAAAAAGCTATATACACTGGAGGGCAGATTAAGAGCCCTGACCAAGAGCAAGACCCATTTCTACTAAAAATGGGCATTGTGGGCACCTGTAGTCCCATCTATGCTGGAGGCTGAGGGAAGAGGCTCTCTTAAGCCCAAGAATTTGAAGTTGCTGTGAGCTATGACACCACAGCACTCAACCTCAGGGTAACAGAATGAGACTCTGTCTCAAACAATAAAAAAGATTAAGAAGAAGGAAACTTACTTGTAACTCGAAGGCCACATTTATGATCTCTCCCCTCTTCTCTTCACCCCTCTGTGTTTCTCTACTGACTTCAGGATTAACCACTAATGATTATAGGCAATATTCAGAGTTGTTCAATCCACATATCCGAGGTCATTCGTGGAACCAGTTGCCTACTCCATTGAGTTCTGCAATTGGAATCTTGTTAGCTCATAAAAATTGGAGAAAAAAATTTCACTAATCAATTTGTAGAATTAAGAAAACCAGGAATTCCTGTCCCTTTCCTGGGCCTCCTCTCCCTGACCCCAAATATCTTTGCTCTCTATTAGAATGAGGTTAAAAAATGTGGAAAGCAAAAGGGAGAAAATGCTAACAATTTCAGTAATTTCCATTTTGCAACAAACTTGTATTTATGATTTGCGTACAGCCCCCTACTGGACACCCCTGTGCCATCATCGAATGGTGTTCACCTCTACAAGACACAGCAATTCTGTACATGTGGGGCCTTAGTAGATTTGCCCTTGACGTTGTTCAGGCTTCCTCATTGCAGAAAGCCGTCTGGTCTCCCTGAGGTCGTCATTAAGTTGTTTGTGTGTTGGGCAGGCCCACTTGATCTGTAGCCAGCGCTTCACCAGAGATGAGTGAGATGGCAGGTTTCACCTTGTTTTCCCCTCAGCCCTCTGTAGCCCTGGGATCCTGAGATGCCATTAGAGTGTAGATAGCATAATTACTCAGTTGTCTATAACCCGCCCAAGTCTCCATTTCAAGATAAATCTGTTTTAGACATCTCTGTAATCCTTGCGATTTACAATTAGGATAATTTTGTTGGGTAGGTTTTAAGTAATTAGATTACATCTCCCTTTGTATTTAGTATTTAAGGGTTAGCAAATCTTGGAATCCTTGATATTAAAAACAAAAAGGAAGATCAAGCTGTTAACCAGAATGACTCAGTACTGTTTGGAGAGTTGCATTTTCCCTACCTCACCCAAACCAGTACTTCAGAGCCAGAGCCCAGAGGTTTCAGGTAATCCCTCTCTCATCAACTTTTCTACCATAATGCTTCCTGGATGATACCCTTTTATTTTATTGAGGCTTTTTCCTTCTTCTTTCTTTTCCGTAGCAATTTGCTCTTCAGGGATTAGGACAAAGAAACATAGCCCTTACACTCAAAGACACTTAAACATTTAGCAAGATTTTTAGAACTTATGTAGCTATGGGTTTTTTCCCCCCTTAGGAACCTTGGCTAGTTTATGAAATTAGTGGTTTCAGAAATGTTCTCAAAGGTTTAGGGGAGAGTAAGAAGAATATTTTTGAGACATGGTCACATTTTCTTAATTCAAAGAGATTATGGTGGAATTGAAGATAATTCGTGCAGGAGTAGATAAAAACAAAGGTATCTCTTTTTAATCATTGGTAAATGATGTCCCCAACAATCAAGTAGACATAACTAGTTGATTCAGCTTGTGTAATGTGCAAAAACTAAGGAAGAGGATTTTTCTTTTTTTAGAGACAGAGTCTTACTTTATTGTCCTGTAAAGTGCGGTGGCCTCACAGCTCACGGCAACCTCCAACTCCTGGGTTTAGGAGAAGGGGCCTCAGCCTTCGGATTAGCTGGGACCACAGGGCACCCGCTACAACGCCTGGCCATTTTTTGTTGCAGTTTGACCGGGGCCAGGTTTGAACCTGCCACCCTTGGTATGTGGGGCCAACGACCTACTCACTGAGCCACAGGCACCGCTGGAGGAGTTTTTACTATATATCTTAATCTAGGCCTATGCAGTGATGAGGGAAGATATTAGTGAATGTTTCTGCAGCATGAGGTTTACAGGTATCATCGATGTTGAAACGGTGGTAGCACAGATGCATTGTTTTTCTCTGTTAGTCCAGTTCTCATGCCTCGCTCTGTTTCTTAGGCTGCAGAAGAGTCAAGAGGCCTCATCCTTTAGAGAGTCCTTTTGTCTTTTGCATTAGTCAGGTCTTCAGCTTTCCCAGCAGCCTTTAAAACTGTGTAATCCTAATCTTAATCTCACCCATTCCTTCTTGGCTGGCAGCTCCCCTTGGCATCACGGTTATGTCTCTCTTGCCAGGTTGTCTTTTACCAAAAATCAAAACCCATTCTAATCTTTAAAGGAAGGCAGATGAGAAGAGACCCTTTCTAGGAAACAAACTTGCCACTGTTAGGGGAGTGGGCGTTTCTGGCGCAGGTGGATGTCAGAAATGGAAGCTTTTATTGGCAGGAGATTATTCCCTGGTTGGTGTTACTTCAGGAGTTTCAAGTTTCAAAGAGTCCTAGGAGTCTGTTGGGTTTCTACAGAGTTCATTTTGCTGGGCTGGGGGGGGGGGGAAACTCCTGCTTGGCATGCCTCTGTTTGATATTAGATACAGGTGTATTTCTTGACTGTTTAACATGTTGGAGAGAACAGCCAATGGTAGCAGATTATCTAGAAAATAGGGAACCCTAATGGGGACCCTGAATGCATGAGAGCAGGTGCCAGCTTCCTCGTGTTACAACAGAGGCTCTGGTACTACCTGGTTTTTATACCTCATAGTAAGCTGAATCAGGCCCTAGGTATTCCGGTGGTTCCATTCTCCTTGAACCCCGTCTCTCTTTCCTCTCAGATAAGGAAGAAATCCAGCCGTGATCACAGGTTACACAGAACGCCCTCTTCCCAGATACTGTGAGTGCGACACATCCCAATTTAAATGAATCCTTGAAATTAGTGATTAAAACCCCTAAATAAAATGTAGACTCACAGGTTCATTGATTGATTTGAATTTAAGGGTAATGAAATCTGGGTACATGCATAGTTTGGTATTTTCCGTTACGGTGCAAATCCATGGGGATTTGATAATTATTCGATAACTATAAGCCATGGATGAGTTAAGTCACAAGATGAAAAAAAGTTAATTTTGACAGTACCAGATAATTTGAGTTCTGTCGTTCCCACTCAAAATGTGGTCACTGCTAGTTGTCAGCACTTTCCTGAAATTGCAAAACCGAAAACGGTCCAGGAACTAGCTTAGGGAAGGATAGCCCTGAAGGGCAAAAAGTGAAAACAAATGGCAGAAGTTTGAATACGGAGGCAATAGGAAATTGAGACCTCATACGTTGGGACAGGTATAGTGAAGTGAAAATACCTGTAAGTGAGTCAGTCGTATGTGCGAATGAAGTAACTCTGTAGTGAAGATATTTTCATTAAAAGCTTGAGCATTGGTGGGACTGTAAACTAATTCAACCTTTTTGGAAGGAAGAATGAAAAATCCTCCAAGAACTCAAATTAGACCTCCCATTTGATCCTGCAATCATCCCATTACTGGGCATCTGCCTAGAAGAAAAAAAATCCTTTTATCATAAGGACATTTGCACTAGGATGTTCATCACAGCTCAATTTACAATCGCCAAAATGTGGAAAAACCTAAACGCCCACCAACCCAGGAATGGATTACCAAGCTGTGGGGTACATATAGATACACTATAGAATACTGTTCAGCCATTAAAAAAGATGGAGACTTTGTATCTTTTGTATTAACCTGATTGGAGGTGGAACACATTCTTAGTAAAGTATCACAAGAGTGGAGAAACAAGAATCCAATGTACTCAATTCTAATATGAAGCCAGTAGATGAGCTAATACAAGGTAGGGGGTAGAGGAATGAGGGAGTGGGGAGAGGGGAGAAGGGGAGAATGGGGGGGTCATGGTGTGTGGCATGCCTCTTGGGTGTGGGGCACAATTGTAGGGGGGACTTTACCTAACAAATGCAATCAGTATGGCCTAATTCTTTGTAGCCTCAATGAATCCGAAACAATAAAAAAACAAAACAAAACACAAAAACTTGAGCATTTTTCTTTTCTATTGTAGCATAAATTCATAAATTGATTACCTCATGGTTTGCTACTTGCATGACTATTTCTTAGGCTCCGTTCCCTGCAAGTTAAATGGTTGGTTCCGAGGGTACAATCTCATTGATGTGTCATTATGTTGTTCTTTTAAAAATTAAAATAAAATGACATTTGTTTAAATTATGTCCATATTGGATGCTTATTTTCATTTTCCCATTTCTTATTTTTATTGGAAACGTTTTTTAGAACTGTGAAAATTGCATTTAACATCTTTAATTAACATCTTTAATTTTCCTTTTAAAAGTAAAATGATGGCACCCTCTGCTGATTTGGAAAGGAATTGCTGAATGGTCATTTATGCATGAACTTCTGGCTCAGACTTCGTTGTCACCCACCTTTGCTGTGATGGTCCTTTTTGTGCACACTTGTCGTCAGGCGGTGTGGTGACATGCCTGTGATTACACCCGTGCTTAGAAGCGGGAACAGGAGTGATCAGACACACAGGATGCATCAAGTAGCACGATGTGCTCTGGGTTGTAGTTTTATAGAAAACATGAGAGAGGATGTTGATGGGATTTTTGCAAAGAAAGAAATGAGAAAGGACTGAGAGCATGTCTTATTTTAAGGTATTTAAACCTTATCCTGAGTCATTAGCCAGTTTTATTTAGAGTGGGCAGGCAATCACCTAAGTATCTCAGAAAGATAATGATGGCAGCGTTGCGTGGGACGGGTTGCAGGTGGGGACAGACCAAGGTGAACGTCACTGCGTTTGCTGAGGGGGCTGATGGGGACCTCAAGGAGACATGTGGCTCGGAGGTACATGAGGCTAGGAGGTACAGAGATTTTCTTTCAAACATTTTACCTTAAAAATTTTAATAGAGAAAACTAGAAAGAGGCTGGGAAGTACAGAGATTGTTATTCTTTCAAATAACATTTTATCTTAAAATTTTTAATACAGAAAACTAGAAAGACCAATACAATGAATACCCAGATGTACACCTTAGATCCATTTTGCTGTATATTCTCTGTCCCTCACAACTCCCTGCTGAAGCATTTGCGAGTACATTGTAGATATCATTACCGTACCTCCCCAAAGTGAAGGATGTTGGGAGAAAGATGTTCAGGAAAATAAAATGAGGTTCTTGTAGATGATGGGTTTCGTTATATCCAAGAAAAGAAACATAAAGGTTTGATTTCGCCATCATTAGTTTGTGGTTATATATAATCATTTCCCACCACAACCCTTCTGAGACTTTCAGGAGATGGATATATTATAGCAAATGTGATTCAATTTTAAATCAAAACTTCAATGAAAAAATTTAGGACACTTTTTAAATTAGATGAACATTTCAAATATGACCGAAAGTTGAGGAGGACATGTTCTCGGCTGAGGAAAAGGCCTGTGTCAGGCTTCTCCAACAGAGAGAAGAGGGGCTGATTACAGAGAGGAAGGGGCCAGGCCCTTTTTGTCACACCAGAAACCCAGTTCAGCAAAGGTTTGTGTGTGGAAGCCATGCACAGCGGGCCCAGCGTGAGTCGTCCCAGTACGGTGGTGAGAGTGAGCAGCCCTCCAGCCTACTGGCACCCACACGGTTCATTCACTCCAGGAGAAGGGAGCCTGAGATGGGCCTCCACCCTGACCTTTTAGTATCTCTAGTTAGCTGAGAATTTGCTGACTGTGCTTTTTGTCTAATAAACACTTCAGTGGGCTTCCTTTGGGCAGGAGAACCAGGAAAAAGATAGAGGCATATAATATGTATCAAACATAAAATACATGATAATTACCATAGCTCAATTGGTAGGGGTTCTAGTATTCATTCATTTGACAAATAATATATGTTGTTGTTGTTGTTGTTATTATTATTCTTAGCCTGTCATTATGGTGAGCACTGCCCTGAGTCAGCAGGAATTCAGCAGTGAACAATGCAAAGGTCTCCCTGCCCTCTTGTGGTTGATACAGTCATGTATCCCTTAACACCCCGGATGTGTTCTGTAAAATGTGTCCTTGGATGAATTCATCATTGTATGAGCATCACAGCCAACGTAGGTGGTCCAGCCTACTGCCCACCTGGGCTACATGGCACAGCCCCTCATTGCTAGGCTGCACACCTGAACAGCAGGTTAGTGTACTGAACGCTGCAGGCAGTTGGATCCCAGTGGTAAGTATGCATCTAAACATAACTAAAAATAGGAAAGACACAGTAAAAATGTGGTATAATCTTGCAGGACCACCATTGTATACACAGTGTGGTATTTACTAAACGTTGTCACGTGGCACTCGACTGTATTCTGCTCTAGTGGGAAAGATGACAGAGAAGGTGAGAGAAATACACATAGTAGCTGAGACGGTGATGAGCACAAACAAGAAATAGTACGTGGGAATCGGGGTGTGTGTGGAGTTTTTAGAAAGGGAAGCCAAGGAAACTCCACTGGGAAGATGCCATCTGGGGAAACACCCGGGAAACCTGAACCCCTTCAGCTGCGTCAGTGAGGCAAAGCCTCTTGTTCGGAGTTTGCACTGTTTACCCTGTGTCTACATGTCTCCCCCTGCGATGTATGAATGGGAGGTGACTGACACTGGCTCCCATATGGTCTTTGAATTTTTTTTTCTGGCCCAACGTGCATTTTCTTTTCCCCCTCAGTCGGGTTCCTCTTCTAACTGTCAGATTTCTCGACAGGAAATTGATCATAAAGTGGTTTCTCCTTATCAGATACCAAGTCAGAGCTTGTAAGTGTAAGGGAGTGTGTCTACCAGGTCACTAAGAGGCTGTGCAGTCTTGTGGACCGTTCTTTTATGTAAACGCTTGGTTTACATGGTTTCTCGATAGTGACTGGCTCGTTACCTTCCATAGCTACCTACTTTTTGTTTCATCTTCACATAAAACTTCGGAAATGTTAACTCTTCCCTTTTCTATTCATTCGTTTTATCCTGGAAACTAAAACATTCCTATTCAGAGCTATGACACGTGAATTAAACATTTACAAAGCCTTTTCCAGCAACTGACATTACTGAAGTTTAAATATTGAGTTTAGTGAAGAAAATAACTTTAAAATATATATGAGCCATGAACCAAACTTTACATCTTAAAGTCTCTTTTGGATGTAACTGGTTTCAAATGGGAGATTCTCTACTATTTAATACATGAAAGTCCAACGCCGAATAAATTCTCTTCTAGTTAATACAGGAGTCACTGATTTTCCCCACAATATAATGTTAGATTTTGAATTGTTATTTGAAGGGCTTTATCTCAATTTGTTCTTGGCTCCGAAAATCATGAAAATGGACAAGTTATGTTAGAAGATAGGAACCATGGATATAAGCTCGTATGCAGGGAACTGCAGATTTCCCTTATTGGTGTGAAGATAGACCACCATGGGGGAAGATGGACCATCAACCTAACTTAATATGAGATTGTTTGTGTCACACGTGAACAATGCTTTTGTGTTACAGTACATATGAACAGTGCTTTTGGATTACATATTTTCTTTTATCACTACAAGAAAATGATAGCTTCAAAAATGTATATATATCAATATGCTTTAACACAACCATTGTGTATTACATGTAATTTAACTCTTTAAGTGCTGTCCTTAATTTGGCAATCCTAAAATTGATGCCAATATCATGACCTAATTCGTATTTTACAAACAAGAATTGAATTTTGGAAAATGTACTTTTTGATCTCTCTGATGAAGGACCCAGAAGACTGACAAACTATACAACTGCACAATTTCTGTGGTCAAATCAGTAAACAGTTGGAATAATGTTTATAAATATCCAGATTTATTACAGATGTTTCTAGTAGACCAGATTTTTAGGAACTATTGTGTTGGACCCCATAATATTAATTTGTACCCAGGAAATAACAATGTAAGCACTTACAGTAAATGATGTATGTCATTAAAAATCATACTTTTGGCTTTTACCAGCGAACAGTGTATCAGTTGCAGTGAGTTAGAGTGCTTCAATAGTAAACAACCCCAACAACACATGTCTCTCCCCTGTTCATACTGTACATTTGATATTCATCACATGTTGGTGCTGTGCTCTGCTCCATGTCAAGGACCCAAACTGATGGAAGTGCCATTATCCAGGACATTGGACAGCTTGGGAAGGAAGGACACCGGAACCTCCACTGGCTCTTAAGTGCAGCCTTCTAGAAGTGAAAACTATCACTTTCACTTTATTGGCCCGGGCAAGCTATAAGACCTCAAGTCACCTCCCGGGGATGAGGACATGCAATTCTCCCCTGTTCCTGGAAGGGAGAAGTAGATATATTCTTGTGTAGCACCATCATGTAACCACAATTAGAAAAATTTCCAAAATAAATGGATGTGGTTCCTTACAGTACATACTTTGGTATAGCAATTGGGTTGTCATTCATAATTGGTAGTGATGCTTAAAACTATTCATTATAGCCAAAATTTATAACATAATCACTTAGTATTAGGTCCTCTCTTCTGACAAAGTGTGAGTTTAAATACAAGAGATTTATGTTTCATACTTGAGTTCCAGGACTGCTATGCGTAGTCTATGCTATACTGGAAAGGCTGTCTTATGTTTACACCAATTCTGTAAATCAGTTTGCTTGTTGTTAGCATTAATTTTTTTCTATCTCTGAGAGCTTACTAGATTTTTTGGCAACTATTAGAGTTACCATTACTTCGTTGGTATTTTATTTCACTTTTCCTTAATCTGTTTTGAAAGAGTTATACTCATTTTTTAAAATTGTGGTGAAAACAACACATAAAATTTATTGTAATTTTTTCATGTTACTATTTAGAGTCTTGATTTTTGACTTGAAGGTTTCTTTTCAGTGTTTCTTATAGGACATAGACACTGTTCTTATAGGACACTAGACACTGTTAGTTGTCTAGTGGCAACTAACTCTTGCACTTTTTGTTTATCAGGGAAAGCCTTCATTTCACCTTCATTTTGAAGGATATTTTTATCAGATATAGTCTTCTTGGTTGGCAGTTTTTTTTTTTTCTTTCACCCCTTTGAATATATCATCCCACTGCCTTCTAACCTGTAAGGTTTCTGCCGAGAAATCCACTGATAATCTGTGGAAGCACCCTTGCACGTGGTGAGTCACTTTTCTTTTGCTGTTTTCAAGATTCTCTTTGCGACTTTTGGCAGTTTGATTATAATGTGTCTTAGTGTGGGTCTCTTTGAATTTATTCTACTTAGAATTTGTTGAGCTTCTTGAATTGGTATGTTCATTTTTTCCCTTGATACTTGGGGAATTTTTTGCCATAATTTCTTCAGATAAACTCTGTCCCTTTCTTCTTTTTGGACTCCCCTAATGCATATACCACTCTGCTCTATTGTGTCCCATTAGGTTCATTTTTCTTTTTAGCCTTTCCTCCTCTGACTTGATAATGTCACATGGTCTATCTTTAAAATCAGTGATTTTTGTGTGTGTGTGTGTGTATGTCTTATGATATCTGCTGTTAAGTCCCTCTTGTGAATTTTACAATTAAATTATTGTAGTTTTAAGCTCCAACGTTTTTAAAAATAGTTTCTGTTTCTTCATTCTATTGTTACTTTGTTCATCTCTCATTTTCTATCTTTTTAGTTGTCTGTGTTTTGTCTTTGTTTTATTTTAGCTCACTTAAAATGAGCACATTTAAGATGGTTAATTTAGAATTCTTTGTGAGATGATCCGTAGATCTCTTTTTCTCTAGAGCCAATTTCTCCTGCTTTATTTTGCTCTTTTGATTGGGCTATGTTTCCCTGTTTCTTTGATGCTTTGTGTTCTTTTGCAGAGGTTTGAATGTTTGAAAAGACAGCTGTTCCCCCTAGCGAAAGAGAACACCTTCCACAGTTCACCCCAGATATTCTATAGGCCTCTCAAATCCTTCTTGGGAATCCTTCTCTGGGATCGTGTATATAATTTCTAAGTTAATGAGAGTTGCTCTTGTTTTCTTCTCAGAAGTCACATGGTAATCTCTTCCTCTCTGTGGCATCTGAACACAGTACTGTAGTACTGATGCTGTCACAAGCTCGCGCACCTTCCTCTGTCCTCACCGTCCCCCAATCTGGCATCCGAATCATGCCTTCCTCCCATTACTGCGCTACGTCAGTCCCGCAGGCAGCCTCACACCTATCCAGATCCTTGGATGCACATTCCCTTCTTCTCCTTCCCCCTTGAGGGAGAAGCTGGGAGTTGGACTTTTTCCTCCTAATATTACACTAGCAAAGGGGAAGAGCTGAGGTGGGCAAAAGGCAATGAACTTTCCCATCTGCTTCAGTGGCTCCCTTGGCGTCTGCTTTCCTGGATGTTGAACATGTCTTAGTTTCTGGAGTTCTTACATAGGCAGTTTAGTCTGTGTATTGTTCAGAAGTCAGTCTCTCCACGGGAGAATGAGGCCTGGGGGCTTTCCATTCCTGTGTTGCTGACATCACTCCCTTTACACATTTAGTGGGTTTGTTTATTTTTGTTTTGAGATAGGATCTCTCTCTGCTGCCCTGGCTGGATTACAGGGTCCATGATTTCAGCTCACTGAAACCTCAGACCCCTCAAACCCCTGGGCTGAAGTGATTTTCCTGCCTCAGCATCCCAATGAGCTTTTTTTTTTTGTAGAGAAAGAGTCTTATACTATGTAGCTCAGGTTGGTCTTGAACTCCTGACCTCAAGCGATTCTCCTGCCTCATCCTCCCTTACCCATGGGCCACTACACCTGGCCCACATTTCATTTTTTTTTTTTTTTCACATTTCATTTTTAACTCCAGTCATTGCTAGGATATTTCACCTGATGTTTTTACTATGCCTGCACAATAATCAGAACTGCATTACAATAAGAGATTTTATTGGTGAAGGGCTGTATTTTTGGTAACTCTATTAAAATGTAATGTTATGTGACTTTTTAATAACAGATTTATTCTATTTTTGTCATGTTAATTTGAATAGGAAGTGAGATATAATTTTAATACTTGCTTTGTTGGCTGATTTATTTTTAGACCTCTCATGATATTTTGGAAATAACCATGAATTGTGGGTAATGCTGTGGTGACATTTTAATAGAGTTTGAATTGTTTTTGAGCTTCTTAAAGATTCTTCGTTACTATAATTGTATAAAATGTAGAGGGACAGTAGTCCTGGCTATCATGCAAGATAGTACTGTCGATTTTAGAAATACCTGTGGTTTTTACGGGCTGTGGATTTTGTAGGCATGTTCTAGATCTAAGTATTGGTGCATTTAAGGCTGAGAATATGGTTTTCTGAACCTACCTGATATTTTGAAAGTATCAGAGAAGGCACAATATAAGGTGACCAAGTAAAAGGACCAATTAGAGGATGTGGGTATGAAGCGGGCAGTTTCCTGCTTTGTAAATAGCAGAATAAAAGAAAACAAGGATATTGAGGCAAAGGTTGAGGGAAAGGGGAGATAATATTTGAACGTCTGCGTGTTCCCAGTGCTTTGAATTTGTTATTTCATTTATCCAGCACAAGAAGTAAATGAGATGTAGATACTGTTTCCATTTGACAGCCGAGAAAACTGATTGAGGGGGGTTAAATGGTAGTTCAGAGGGTACATTGTGTAGCATGGTTAACAGTGTAAGCGTTGCATTGCTACTTACCAGCATTTGAATCCCTTCAAGCTGAGAATTTAGGCACATCACTTAAAATTCAGTTTCCTCATCTACCCATAAGATGCAATAATCATGCTTACCTAATAGGATTACTGTGGGGGGTTAAATGAAACAATGCATATTGAGTTGTTAACCCGTGTCTGCAAAATTACGTGTACTCAGCTATCATGAACATTATTGTTACCGTTGTTTTTTTGTTGGTTTTGTTTTTATGTGGTTCCCTCATACCTTATAAATTGTGTATATAGTAAGTGGTTAAAGTTGTCCAACCAAAGCAGGTATTCTTTTTATTATAGGACCGCTAAAAGTTTGCTGGATTAGAGGACGTGAAAAAGAGAGGGTGATGAAAATGGGACTGAAGTGTTCATAAAAGCTGTCATCTGCTGATTGGGTCCTGTATGGGTTAGATGTTTTGTTTTTGTCATTTCATTTAATCTCATTTCAGTAAGTAGTCTGGCCAGGATGACAGAGCCAGTGAGGCAGGGCGGGGTGTGGTCCCAGGTCTGTCTGATTTCAAAACAATGTGCTGTTGTGATTGGGCTGGGTTGCCTCCACGTAAGTAAAATAATGAGGCTACTCTTACCCAGAAGAGAAAGCTTCTAGAAGGTTGAAGTTCACATTTAGCCATACTTCTAAATAGGGACTGTGACATAGTTTTTAGAGACTTATGATGATATGGGTTCCATTCTCAAGGCACCCAGTGGAGGACATAAGTTGAATGAAAATATAAAATTTCATTGGTATAATGCAATTAATTACAAAATATGATTACACGATTGGTTACTCCAAAGCAAGGACCTGAGGGAATGTCAGTGGAATGCAGAGATGGCTCTGGGATTGAGAATTAGTCAAGGAAAACACAATGAAGAAGTTGTATTGTTCTCCCCTATCCCCAGAAATTAGAGGAAAGAGCTACAAAGCAAAAAAAGCAGATCAAAAAATGAAAACACATACAAACAAACCCATCACTACCAACAGATTAATGGTCTGATATTGAAGACATATCTAGAATTTTTTTAGCAGTAGGGGATAGAAAATGTAAAGCAAAAAAGTTATCGGGGAAGAAGTATCCCTCTGTGCAGAGGTGGGGGATGTGTACAATGCTGTGATCACTGCTGGTTTTGCTTATGGAGAGTCTGAGAAAAAACCCTGGCGTCGTGGTGCACTAATTGCTGTAGATGGTTTGGGGAGTCTGCAATGAGGTCATTATCTGCGAGGTCCAGTTCATTCATTACACCTGTGCTTCCCGTGAAGGAGCAGATGAGTGGTGAGTGTGGCTTTGTGTGTCTTCCCCAGAGCTCTGTCTGGATGAGGCTAATGCCCCTGCCAGGACCCCCGGCCGACTTTCCTAGCATCCTTAAAGCCTGGATCCTTTTAACCTGGGGATTATAAACCAGTGTGTTCTCTTGTTTCCTCTCTTAAATCTTTACAGTTTTATAGGATCCTTTCAGTGGGATTCGTCTTTTCTGTTGCTTTGGTGTTTCGCTTTCCATGTGTGGAAAGGACATATGTTGGTTTTACATTATATAATAATTGCAGCCTGTTGCATTTATAAAATGTAGGACGTTTTAATCTTTCATAATTGTTCCTTTTTTCTTGAAAGCTAGGATTTTTTTTTCTTTTGGCCTATAGAAAGCATATTTTCTTACAGACAGTGTTCTGACACTTTGCCAGTTGTAAGCCTATTTTAAAATTCTTGTGTATAGTGACAGAGTCTAAGATACTTGGAACAGCCAACATTGGAATGTGATTTTGTTTGAGAACCGCATCTTAAAAAATTCCATATCTGTTATTTTGCATATGGTTTTGCATAAAAAAATTGAAATGGGTTTTTAAACTTTCTTTCTTTGAATATTTAAATCACCAATTAAAATAGCATGCTGTTTTTAGATCCTTAAGTCACTAGCAGTTATATAGAAGGACATAGAATAGTGGGCCACAAACCGGCCCCTCTCCCCTGTTTCTGAATATAAAAGTTACTATGAACATAATCACACTCATGTATGTACTATTTATGTGAGACAGAGACCATATGGACCAGAAAGCCTAACATGTTTTCTAACTGGCCTTTTAAAGGACCTCTTTGCAACTTTGGCATAGAGTAGCAATTCTCAGCATTTTTCGTTTCCAGAATTTTCTTAGACTTTTAATTATTGAAGACTTATTGGGAATTGAAACTTAGGTAAGTGTAGTTTTAATTCATTTAAACGTAGCAATATTAAACTTGTTATTACATGTTAACCCGAATAACATTTTTATGAAATACAACTCTTCCCCAAAGCAAAAACATCAGTGAATTGGAAAATTCTTTAGTGCTTTGCTCAACAGGAGATAGTTACATTCTCATATCTCTGTCGACTTTTAGTTTGTTGCTCTGTGTTTTGGTTGAAGGCTATGAAGGAAATCTGACCCCACACATGTCTGTAGTTGGAAAGGGGAGGAATATGTTAATAGGTTGTTGAGCTAATGGTGGATATTCTTTGTGAATATACCAAAAAAATGTGGCAGTTTCTTAAAGGTGAGTCATAGGGTACAATCTGAAAATATCTAAGTGAATTTACTGTAATTGGAAAATATTGGTTCATTAAATTATGCAGATCTTCCAAATGTTGACTCAGTGTATCAGTGAATTGTGAATATCACTGTTGATCTTCTCTGAAAAGCCTTTGGGTATTGGGAAGCTGGCAGACCCAGGCAAAGTGGGGATTTGTTTCCAGCACGCATGTGTTGTAGTTAACGTGGTACCTACCCTGCAAAGAGAGGACAGCCTGCAGTGTAGAGACCAGGGCCCAGGTTTGTGGAAGACAGTTTATCCATGAATGGAGTGGGTAGAAGGGATGGTTTTGGCATGAGTCTACAAACAATTGATTTATTATGGTCTGTGTGCAGTCAAACCTCTCTAATGATGATCTGTATTTGCAGCTGCTCCCCATCACTAGCATTACCTCAGATCCACCTCAGATCAGCAGGCATTAGGTTCTCACAAGGAGCGTGCAACCAAGATCCTTCACATGCACAGTTTACAGCAGGGTTCCTACTCCTGTGAGAATCCAACGTCACTACTGGTCTGACAGGAGGTGGAGCTCAGGCGGTGATGCTGATGGGGAGATTTATGCCATTTGGCTGTATGTCCTTACAGTTTATGAAGGTTCAAACAATGCTAACAGATATCAAATAATGCTAACAGATACCAGTCTCCTGCTTACCTTGGGTAATACAGAACAGACTTTCCAGATTGAGCTTATATAAAACAGTGGGATCACACTTATGGTGCATCTCAGAAGTGTACAGGTGAAACCTACTAAATGCAGAATACAAATGTTTTCATACAATATACGAGAAAATCCCATGAAGGTTATGTTGAACAGTTGGATGAAAATATTTCAGATTGTATATGAAGCTAGCACATTGTACCCCATGATTGCACTAATGTACACAACTATGATTTAATAAAAAAAAAAGAAAAAGTCTGTGACATTAGATTTATTTATTAATTATTATTATTATTATTTTTGCAGTTTTTTGGCTGGGGCCGAGTTTGAACCTGCCACCTCTGGCTTATGGGGCCGGCACCATACTCATTGAGCCATAGGCACCACCCGACATTAGATTTATTTTTTAAAAAATTTACTCTTTGTGTTATCTTCGTGCATATTATATTTTGAAAACATAATTTTATAGTATTTTTATCTAGTGACATCTATAGTTTGATTACTGTTCATAATTATTATCTTTTGAAAGGACAGGCTATTAATATAATCATATGGTTTATTTATGATGACAGTTAAAGTTTTCATATTCTTGAACACCAAAATCAGAGGAAAGGTGTTTAAAAATTACTTGATTTTCCCGTTAATCTGCATCAATGGTGTGTGTTCACATTGATAAAACATTTTGCAGATGACACTATCTGACCAGGTGGAATTCAGTCAATCAATTTTTGCTTTACTCAAGCTACAAAAAAAAAAATTGCTTCTCCAAACATGTGCACTTCTATAGATGACCACTAGATGTCATGAGTGCCACGGGAGCATTGAGGGTTACCCAGGGCGGGCAGAAATTTGAACCTTGTAAGATCATAGACTTCGACATATTTCACTGTTTCCACATGATCGATGCCAGAGGAACCTGATACAGTGTGATATATAGAAGCAAGGTACAACTGGAATAATGAAATTTCAAAAATCAGCCTTTTTAAAGGAAGGTTGTAATAGTTCTATTGGGTATTGTAAATGCTTCAGGTGCACTTGATACGGCTGTTATGTTCCTGGCGTTTGGGTTTTTCTCTTTTTTATGGAAAGATGGATTGAACTTCAATCTGTGAATATTCGGTAATCCCTCTCAGGACATACTGTAACAGCTGGTATTTTTGTGTTGTAGTAAATCGATTCCATACAACAGTCAGTAATAATTATGACTGGTCTCTGACAAATTCCAAAGCATTTTCAATAAATTTAGCCAAGGAAAATAACATCATTACTACAAAGTTTAAACTCAGTTTGAAAGTTAAACCCAGCAAGTCTACTTCATTCCACAAAATATTAAGTATTTTACTGGTTAGGATTCTATCCAAACATTTTTTTCCCTCAAATTCGTATGCTTGTATATGTTCTGAGAAGATAATTACTTTGTAGTAAATAATACGGCTTTGGAAAAGTTCAGCCTTGAGCATTTGTTATGAAATAAAAAACGAGGAACACTACGGCCTTTCATATATGGCATGTATGTACTCTATCAGCTCATTAGAGCATAGAATGTAAGGTCTTTAATATTGATGGACCGTAATATTCCAAATGAGAATCAAATTTTAATTTTTGTTTGACATAGCCATAAATTGGCTTATTATATAGTAGATGTGGTTTATAGAAGTTAAATGTTGCAAGTTCTTTAAGCCATGAAGAAAGTGGTAGATTGCACCGTGTATGTTTGTGTATGTGTGTATGTATGCACATGTGTATATATACAATTTATGCCTGTAAATTTCGACTTTTCTTATGGCATAAAGAGCTTAAGTTACATATATGCATACACATGTATAATAAATACCTATCCACATACGTATGTATATATTACTCTAATGGTACAAATGTGTGTGTATACAGTTTACAGATTTTAACCAGTTTTTTTTTTTTCTATCAGCAAAGGTCTACTGATTGAATATGTTCTTTAAGTTATACCTGCTCTGTTTTTGATTTTGTGTTTTAATGACTTAGTTTCTAGCCTGGCTTTATCTAAAGGACATTTTCATGTAGTTCAGTCTTAATCCTGATTGTTAGAGTAATTTAGGTAAGCAAAGCAAAGTAGCCTTTTAAAATTATTGCGGAAAATAGCTTCAGAGCTGGGTATTAATGAAACCTTGCCCCGGTGTCATATTTTTCTTTTTTAGCTTAGTGATTTCCGTTTTTATTTGGTATTTGAAATAACTATCCTTGCATTTTTAATTAGCACTTCTTTTATATGGGTTTATATATATGTCTTAACTATGTCAGACTCTGTGATAACAGAAAGCGAAATTCAAGATGTTACCATGGATAGACTGGTCCAAGATAGTCTATTTGATGGTGAATTTTTTCCCATAACTTTCACTTTGACAACTGAAAAGCTAATTTAGAACGTTTTAATAGAACCTTAAAGTTTGGATTTTTTTCAAGTAAAATTTGGCAGGCTTATTTTTCTTGATCCTGTAATATGAATCAGCAACTCGAAGGCTTTATGGTGTGATGCTGAGCCAGTTTTTCTAGCATTTACATCGTCCATTTTTCTTGTTGTCATTAATATCTGTTAAAATATGCCTTCAAATTACTGAATTGGCTTTATAGAGAATTGGGGAACGTGCATTGCAGGTGGATTTAAACACATTGTGTGGTTCTTCAGATTTCTACAAAAATGTTAATGGAGTGCATTTTCCATTATTAAACAGCAGTGATCCAAATTTAAACCACATGGCCTCCTTCGAGGTGTTAGGCCAGTATAAATTTTAATCTTGTTCTCTTATGTTTTCATTTTATATTCTCATTAGCTGAGTTAAAGAAACCCTAGTCATAATAGCCAGCATTTATTGTTTGCTTACTGTGTGCCAGACACGGTGTTGTACACCCTTGAATATTTAATTAGCTCTGTTAATCTGTAAACTGTTGTCTGCATTTGTAGATAAGGAAGTTAAGGCTTAGTAAGATTAAATAACTTTTCCAAGATCACAGAGTGAGCAAGATGAAAGATTAGGTCAAACTCGACAGCATTTGCTCTTAGCTGCTATCCTGGACTGTACTACCTTTACTGGTTATTTTGGGGATAAACATTAGTTATTGAAAGAAAAACGCTGATATTTCCCTACATACCTCAAAGCTTAGTTTTTACTAAAATAATTTACTTACATGTGTGTTACCTTGGATTGTTTGGTTCCATTTAGATTACTAACACTCTGTAACTCTGTAACAGCATTTTGCTTCAACTCTGCTGACTATTCTTTCAAGATTATTTGCAGTCTCCAGTAAGAGAATTGTGGTTGTCCTATTAGGATGAGCTGTTTCTAAAAATCCTATTAGTTATAAATTGCTGACCATTTACGTAGTCTAAATTGTACGTTTTAGAATTACAGCTGAGGATTATTATGGTCATGGAGGGAAAGAAGTTTACCATGGCATTGACTTACCAGAAGCTTCTGAAAAGGGTTTCATTGTGCATTCAGTGTTCCCCAACCCAAATGCATTATAAAAATCTCTAAGGAAGCTTTTCCACGTGCATAAAGAACATTCATGTTTCCAATTAGGAATCTCTCATCAGAATCAGAAACTCGTATACTTAATATTGATGTGCAGTCTGTAGAAAAAAAAATCTAAAGAATTGTGATCTCTCTGCTAGCGTTTTGGAATAAGAGTTCTGAATTAGTTTCAGAGCATTGCAATTTAGTGTTATTCCTTAAAAATACAGAAGTGTTTCTTTGCTTTTTAGAAACGGCTCATAAGCTACACAAACCTTGTTAGACACGTGGCCTGAGGCCGTTGGACTAGAACTGGCTGCAGCTTTCTGAGGCCCTGGAGGCGGCATCCTGGCCAGCACCCTTCACCATGCCGGCCTTGTCAACAGGATCTGGTGGTGACACAGGTACGTGACCCAGCAGGGGCGGTTTTCCTTCCTTACTTAAATCTTAACATAGCACTGCTGTAAATAAGCACCACCAGCTCTTGCTTTGCTATTTTTCTTATAACCAACACAAGGGGCTTAAAATCAATTCAGCCTCATGCCCTTCCGGATAAAAGTTACTGGAAGGCTTTGACCAACTCTTCTTTCTCTAGGCAGTGATGCCTTGTGCTGGTACTCTCCTGCTGTCTTGCTCCTGGAACAATGCCATCTGTTTGATTTTAAAAAACGAAATAGTTTAAACACGTAGAAAAGTATGGCAAATATAATGAGACTCATATTTTACCACCTTGGCTTCATCTCTCTCTCTTTTGTCTCTTTAAGGAATAAAACATTATCTGTACCCCATTCTCCATTTTCTTTCTTTCTGTTACCGGAGGTAAAACCTTTTTTGAAGCTGGTATATTTCATTAAGGGATTCAATTAAAACTAACAAACAAATACATTTCACCTTATTATTAGTTGTGAGACTTAGAGGTATATAGAATATGCATTCGTAAGAAATGAAAAGAAAAACACACGTGTACATTTCCACGTAAGATCCAAGTTCCTCCCCTTTTCTGATGTGATTCAGGAGGTGAGGTGGGCATGCTGGAGGCCCAGAATCGAGCTTTTTTTCAAATTGTAGAGTCTTGGCTGCATCTGAAAACTATTAATGTGGGTTGGGGTGGAGGCTATGCTGTGAATTTTTAGCACCCCCTTGAAAGAAGCAGTAATGTAGAGTAGGTGACAGAAAGGAACTTGCTCTGTATTGCACTGCCCTTACTCAATCTGGCTGATAGTATTCTCCAGCCAGCGGGGGTGGTTGTCTCAGACTGGGCAATTACACCTCCTGGCCCTATAGCCTCAAAAAAGCTGAATCACAAACTTAATTGTGTCATATATTAATGTTACCTTGGTATTTTCATTTGCCCTAATAGCAGATACCATTCTTTGGTATTTTAGGCATATCCATACTTACACTCTGGCAAATTTTGGCTCCTTTTTGTTCACCAAGAATGATTCCCCCCACCCTCCCACTATGATTTACACTGAGGATTAGATTTTGTCAGAAAGAAGTTTTGTTTTTTTTCTCATTGAATGTTTTTATTTATTTTTTAATTTTATTGTCTTTATTATTAAATCATAGCTGTGGACAATAGTGCAATCAAGGGGTACAAGGTGCTGGTTTCATATACAATCTTAACTATTTTCATCAAACTGATTAATTCCTGGCATTTTCTCAGTTATTATATGAAGACATTTGTATTCTGCATTTAGCCAGGTTCGCCCTGAACCCTTCTAAGATGCACTGTAGGTGTGGCCCCACCAATTACCCTCCCTCCACCCCCAGAAAGAAGTTTTGATTGCTAAATTATATCAAATTTTTCTTTCTTAAGCCTTCAACTTAGAAGCTAGCTCCTTTGGAAAATTTTTTTCTTCTTTTTAGTTTTTATATAGTCCCACATTCTGTTCTACTATATAAAAATGAATGATTGAACTTTCCACAGTGGTTTGGGAAATTATAGATAAAATTTATTTGAATCATAAATTTACTGCAGTTGTGTAATGAATAAGTTTTAAACCTTGCTGTTCACCCAAAATACCTTCATTTATTTGAATGCAAAATACTGTTGGTTACAAACTGGGAGGATGATTAAAACGCAGTATTTAGAGTTTATAAGGCAGTTTATAAGGTTTATTTTATGAAAAATAGCATAAGCTGTTTAGGATTTACAAAAGGCTTTTCCACATACAGCTCACTCACTCAGTGCAAATCTAAAGTGCCTACCTGGCTGACACGTTGTGATATATTTTGATCTTACACCCACACAAAGTTTGGCACAGAAGACCCACCTATTCCAAGAGCCACTATGTTATGGAAGCCCCAGGGTATGGCATGTATCTTCCTCTCTTAGCTCCTCCCAGTCCAGATGCAGTTGACCAATCAGGGGTCATTTTTCCCCCAAGCAGTATTGCTTAGCAATATCAGTGATGTCCCATTGCCAGGTCTCCAGGGGAAGGGGGTTGGTCAGAGGCTCACATATCAGGAGAAAGGTACCCAACTCTTAGCAGCCCAGAGAGTATTTTGGGAAAATGCTTTCAACATAAATCTGTTACCCCTTTTGTCTTTTCCCCCTTTTACTTAGTTCGCCAAGAAAAAAAAAATTAATCACACAAGGAATACATAGAAACATTTTCCTTCCCCCATCTCATTTGTTTCTCAGTTTGATCAGTGGCCTTTATGAGTTTTCTGTTCACGAAATACTTACATATGTACATAAATACATTGGTTTGAGTCTTTTTTTTCCTTTTTTTCTTAATCACAGATTTTATTATGCCCTATTTATTGTTCTATAACTTTTTTTTGTGTATCAAACAATACATCTTGGAGAAGTAATTCCATGGTGTATGTGTATATATATAGAATAGTGTATGTGCATGTGTGTGTTGTTATATATATATAAAATAGTGTATGTGTGTGTTTATACGTGTTTGTATAATCTCTCTTCCTGTGTGTATGCGTATATATGTGTATATGGGTAGATGTGTGTGTGTGTATATATATATATACACGCATACACACACACACACAAACTTCATTCTTTTAAACAGTGCATAATTTCCATTGTATCACAATTTAGGGAACCATACCACTGTTAATGAAACCCTGGTTTTGCAATTATTTGGGGAGGAAAAAAGCACACATTTAATGATGTTGTCAAACAGCATTAACCAAAGCAGTTAAGCCGCTTGGCAATCTATGGACAGGACAGCGCATTAAAGATCCTTCCCCCCACATTCATGTCAATATTCAATATTAATCAATATTTATAATTTCCACTAATGTGATAGGAAAAGCCATAGTATCTTAAGTGTTGAGCGAGCATTAGTATTAATGTGGAACATATTTGTTTGCTCATTTGCTGTTCGTTCTCTGACATCTGTTCACATACTTCCCCTGGTTTTATATTAGCTTATTATTTTCTATCTTAAAAAATTTGTTCATTTATATGTTGCATTTTAATTTTGGGGGCCATTACAGGGTGAGCACCATTCCTTCAATTTCTTCTGGTCAATCATTTGTCTTCCCCCCTCCCTTAAATCATTTGTTCTATAAAAGTAGAAAATATTTTTGTAATCAAGTCAGTGTCTTCTATAAGGCTAATACTTATTTTCCCTTCTGTTTACGAAGGCTTTTCCTATCCCAAGGTCATGATGATATTTTCTAAGACTCTCTAGTTTTCTTCTAATAATTTTAAAGATTTGTTTTTACAAATCTACAAATTTTACAAATCTTCAAATTTTACGATTTGAAATCGTAACCCAACTGTAGTTTGTGTTTGGAGTGACACAGTAAGCTAACCTAATTTTATTTTTCCAAATGGACCCCCAGTTGTCCCAGAATCACTTGTTCTATATCTCCTTCTTTCCACATAGATTTGTAATATCCCTTCTACCATATTCCAGCATTATATACCTTCTGGGTTCTTCTTCTTGTCTATAATGATCTGTTGATCTCATCTGAAAATATTTTTAATAGTCTGGTTTTTTAAGAGCCATTTTAGAATTACAGAAAAATTCTGAAGACAATACAAAGCATTCCAGTATACCTCGTTTCCGCTGTTATAAACATCTTACATTAGTATGGTAAATTCATTTCAATTGGTAGACCAATATTATAAATCAAAATCTATACTTTATACACATTTCTCTAAACCCCTCCCCTTTTTTTTTGTTCCAGGATCTCATTCAGGGCACCACATCACATTCAGTTGTCATGCCTCATTAAGCTCCTTCTGGCTGTGACTGTTTCTAAGACTTCCCTTGATTTTGCTGGCCTTGACCGTTTTGAGGAGAATCGGTCAAGTGTATTGTAGGATTTCCCTCTGTTGGAGCTTTTTATCATGAAGGGACTGGGGTAATGTGTCTGTGGGGGAAAGATCACAGAGGTATGAAACCAGTATATGAACTAATATATGCCTACGCAAGAGAAAAACTCAATTTAATTCAAGCTGTGGGGGAGAGGGGAGGAGAGTGGGGGATTGGTGTGCTCCCACCTAATGGGCACAGTGTAAGGGTGTATGGCACACCTCTGGGGTGCGGGTCACAACTATACCTACAAGAGGGACCTTACAAATAAATGTGAACATTGTAACCTAATTGTTTATACCCTCATATTAATCTGAAATGTAAAAAAAAAAAAAGGAAAAAAGCAGAGTCACATACCCCCCTCCAAAAAGGATGGTAAGGTGTCATTGTCACATCTCATATTCAGAGCACACATGCTATCAACTTGGTTTATGCCTGTTTATGTTGACATTGATCAACTGGCTACAAGTCCGTCTGGCTGGTTTGTCTGCTGTAGAGTTTCTCTGTTTCCGCCCTTTCCACATGCCATCAGTTTGCAAAGAAGTCTGTATGTGCAGCCTGCACTTGAAGAGTTGTGTTTCCCTTCCTTTGGGGTGAAGTAGCTATAACAATTAATTGGAATTCCTTGCCTTTGTTCCCCCATTTATTTATTCAATCACTTATTCATATTGATATATTCATGGGAAGTCATTTTTTACTTTTGGTTCCAATCCAATACTACTTGATTTTGTGGCTCAAATCGTTTCGGCTTTGGCCCCCGGGAGTTCTTCCAGTTAGTAGCGTCTGTGATACACCCCCTCACCCTGGGCTTGTTGGCTTTCACCACGTCCGTCCTTTTGGTGCGGCAGGTATTCTCATCTTGTGTCTTTTCTACCCTAGTCCTTAGAAACAGCTACTTTTCCAAGGAGCCCGAATTCCTTTTAGTGGATGATGGATTAGAAACCAAGATGGGAGCAATAGATTTGTTCATTGCTGGGAGTGTGGTTTCTTTAGGCTCTCTCACCTGGCAAAGCACACAAATTAATATATGTAGGTATACTCGCTCCCTACATGCACTTTTTTCTGTGCCACCATCTGTAACTGTACTAAGCTAATGTCTTCAATGCCAATGTATTTGCGGACGGATCCCCAGCCTCTTCCCCTTGCTTACCTGTAAATTCCTTCTCCAGAGGTGAAAAATCTGCCACTTCTCTCCACCATTTGTTTACTTAATTATTCAATCCCAGTGTATGCATGGCAGTATTCAGAATTATTAACCCGTGGGAGACAACTTTTATCACCCGAAGAGCCGATCTTATTTTTTATTCCTGTAATAGCGTCCCACTGTTTTTAATCTCATGGAAACGTTCCTTCCCTGCACGTGAGTCTGTGTGAGTGTTCGTTTCATCGTTTCATTACATATGAGTTTTACAAACATCACGCAAAGTGAAATACAGTGTCTGTAGAGAAATGTCCATGTGAGTCCAGTTTGAAAGGTGGCTATAATGGTGGCGTCCGTGTGATCACCACCTAGGTCCAGAAATTCAGCACCTCGAAAGCAACTTGTGTATCCTTTCCCAGTCACAGCTGCCACCACCTTAGAGATAGACATAGAAAACAAAGATGCCTCCCTCACACTACACATTAAACATGGTTTATGACTTGTGTAAGCATTCCTAGGCAATATGGTTTAATTTTGCTGGTTGAACTTTTTATGGAATTATACCATATGCATTTTTTAGTTTGAAAGTAAATGTGTATTTAGAATGAGAAAAGTCATGACAAATTATACTTTAAAAAGTGGCGACGTATTATAATAGAAAAAACGGGGGAAAAAGAGAAATCTTTTTTACTAATTAACTGCCTGGCATACTTTTTTTCTATATATTTTTGCTGTGTACTCTTTGATTGCGTTTTCATGTATTAATGGTTTTTTAAGAGACAGGCAATCCAATACTTCTTGTATTACTGACAATTTTTTTTTTTTTTAAATCCCTGGGAGTTGGGATGCAAATAGCATTTAACTTCCCACAAAAATCCTGATAAATTTTACTCAGAATGATTCTCATAAAAAGGAAACTGATTAGTGGTGCATCTTTGAATATATTCCTGCCAGAAAGGCATTTCTATCCTGGCTAGATTTAACTGAGAATAGATTTCCTTTGCATACAAATTTACACTGCTGATGACTAATAGAAGTTTTTCCAAATAGTTTCTGGCTTGTTACACTTCAGACTACCCTCATGCTTCCAGCACGGGTGCTGTAATAGGTGGTCACATAATGGTACATGTTGTAGGCTTGCGTCTTTGAGTCATGAAGCCAGCTGAGTCACCACAGTGGGCTGTTGTAGTAATCTTCAACATTTTTCCATTGAGTGGCTAGTGATAATTCAGATACATACTGCACTAAGGAACTCTGTAACTATAGCCCATCACATAACTATACTCCCACTAAACCCAAATTAAACTTAACCTTCAGTGCAACTAACTCATCCTTAGATTCCCTCCAATGCCACCTGCCTTTCTGAATTTTTTTGGTGACTTGGCTTCTCTCTTGTTGTTACTGTCTTTTCCCATTCCCATGCTGAGAAGTTATTAATGTCATTGCAGCAGGGTGCCATTTTCCTTTATGGTTAGTAATCCCTCCCCTCCCCTCCCTTCTTCTTCCCTCCTTCCCTCCCATTCTCCTTCCCCCTTCCCTCCCTCCTTTCCTCCCTCTCTCCCTTTCCCTCCCTCCCTCCTTTTCTTCCTCCTTTCTTACTTTATCTCCTTCCCTCCCTCCGTCGGTTGCTTTGGCTAGAGTATAGAGGCACGATCATAGCTCATGGCAACCTCAACCCCTTGCGCTCAAGTGATCTTCCCACCTCAGCCTTCCAAGTAGCTGGGACTATACACAGATATGAATGAATGAATTAACCATGCCTGGCTAATTTTGTTTTTGTCTATTTGTTTTTTAAAATGTTTTGTAGAGACAGGGTCTCACTATGTTGTTGAGGCTAGTCTTGTACTCCTGGCCTTAAGTGATCCTCTCATTTCAGCCTCTCAGAGTGTTGGGATTATAGGGATTCCAGTATGTCATTCACAAAATATTTTCTTAACTTGTGGTATTGAAGTTATTTCCTTTTTTTTTTTTTTTATTAGATTTTTAATACCGTAGAATAGATTTTTATGTAAGGTGTGAGGTCGGGGTCCAGAACAATTTTTGCCAGACAAACATGCAGTTATTCTCCCAGAGCTTAATCCCAGCAGGATGCCCACAGTGGGAGAAGAGTTGTCTTGGGCCACACAGTAAATACACAAACACCAAGGAGAGCCGATTAGCTAAAAAAAACCATGTTCATGATTTTCATGATCTCATGACACCACAGACAAGCAAAAAGGGCCCTCACAATATCTGCGTATAGCCCACAGTTTGTAGGTTGGACATCCCTGTGTGCTAAAGACTGTTCTCTCCCCTTTGCTTGTAATGCTGCCGTCTGAGACCTTCATTACAAAGTTAAATATCACTGGGGAGAGGATCTGTGTTTTTAGTTCCATATCTCAAGGAATTTACTTCCCCATTTCTCCTTTGTCGTATTTGCTTCATGATCTGTATATGTCTTTTATTAGATTAAGGAAGCTTCCTCTTATTCCTAGATTGCAAATTTTTTTTTTTTTTTTTTGAGACAGAACCTCAAGCCGTCACCCTGGATAGAGTGCTGTGGCATCACCGCTCACAGCAACCTCCAA
>CAUYON010197163.1:0-49337 GCA_963573935.1 Arctocebus calabarensis
TAACAGGTGCCTTAATGTTTTCTGTATTCTTTTCTTTCTTTTCTGTGAATAAATTCTGTCTTACAAAAAATAAAAATAAAGAAGGGTACAGGCGAAACTTACTAAATGCAGACTACAAATGTCTTCATACAATAACTAAGAAAATGCCATGAAGGCTATGTTAAATAGTTTGATGAAAACATTTCAGATTGTATATGAAACCAGCACATTGTACCCCTTGATTGCACTAATGTACGCAGCTATGATTTAATAAAAAAAAAAAAAAATTCACACTATGGTGCTTTTTGAAAAGTCAGCTGTTTTTCATCGTGGAAATGTCAATTTATCAGACTTTGCCTTTATGATGTTGAGATTTCCCCACTTCAAAAATATCAGACCATGTTTTCGTCTGATACTTCATTTTTAATATATGAGTCATTTATCAGTTTGAAATTTAAGGTGAAGAATGTGAAAAGGATCCTGCTTTTTATTCCAAATGGCTAACCAGTCATCTCATCTCACAACATCATTGATTTACTTTTAAATGTCATCTTTATCATATATTCATTTTATTTTATTATTTTTTTTTTGAGACAGTCTCACTATGTCGCCCTTGGTAGAGTGCTGTGGCGTCACAGCTCACAGCAACCTCAAACTCTTGGGCTTAAATGATTCTCTTGCCTCAGGCTCCCAAGTATCTGGGACTACACGTGCCCACCACAATGCCAGCCCTGGTGTATGTGGCCGGTGCCCTAGCTGCTGAGCTATAGGTGCCGAGCCTTTATCATATATTTAATTTCTATTTATCCTTAGGTCTATTTATGGACTTTATTGTTCTATAATCATTCTGTTTCTAATCCATTATCACTTTTTTGATAACCATATCTTTATAATCTGTTTTATTATCTAGTAGCCCATTCCTCCACAGTTCTCTCTTTCAGAATGTTCCTGATTAGTTGGAGATTTATTATTCCAGTATAATTTTATAATTTCTTTCAAATTTCAATGGTTCTATTATGCTTTGGGTTGGAGTTGCATTGAATTTATATAACAATTTATAGGTAAAAGACATCTATGTAACACATGCTTATGCAATGATGAAAAGTCTCTTGTCAATTTATTCATCACATTTGCATGTTTTCATTGCTGTTAAAAATGCTATCTCTTTTCATGTTCTATGATTTTTTTGTTTTAATTACAGAAGTAATATGTACACATCTATCAAATTTGAAAAATTCTTAAAGTTTGATATTACCAATTATTAGTGAAAGATATGGAGAAACAAAACCTCATAATGGTGGGAAGATAAATTCATATCTGCTTTAGACAGCAATTTGGTGGTACAGATCTAAATCCCTATCAGCAATGCAGAAATCCAAAAAGCCCTGAAAACCACAAGTTTTTTCTTCACTCATTTGATGACAAAACCCAACAACTGATGGAAAGTTATTATTCTTCATTGATCCTACTTAATGTAGATAATTATATTTTTCACTGCAGTAAAAGCAACATATTTGACTATGGTCTACTTCCCAAACCCTACTGAGGATGTTATGTATGGCACATACACCATGTTGCCATTCTAAAATTCAAAAAATTCTTATTCTGAAACATGTCTGGCCCCAAGGGTTTTGAACAACGTGGTGGACCCGTATCTAGTCAAATTAAACATGTATATACTATCAACACCCAGCAATTCCACTCCTAAAGATAGGAGACATGTAAAAGAATGTTCATCATCGCATTGTCTATAATGATGAATAATTAGAAATAACCTAAATGTTCATCAATGGGAGAATAGTTAAATTGTGATGTATTCCTCTAATAGAACACTCTGTAGCATTTAAAATGGACAATAACTACATGTGTCACATCTTTTAAAAAGTTATTGATTTAAAAAAACAAAATTAAAAAAACACAAAGTTTAAAACACATTTTAAACTTTGAAAACATGCCTCAGGATGATAAATACCAGATTTGGTATAATAGCTGTCTATTCAGAGGGAGGGGGAAAAATTAGGTTCCTGGGAGTACAAAGTAGATTTTTTAACTTTACCTATAAAGTCTAATATATCTTTTTAAAACTATGAGTATAACAAAATATTGGAATGTTTTTATAAATAGATTTGTATTCCAAAGTTCTCAATCTTTTCAGTGGCCTTAATGTATCTTACAGCTATTTCCTCATTATG
The DNA here is from genome assembly GCA_963573935.1 of Arctocebus calabarensis. Lineage (NCBI taxonomy): Eukaryota > Metazoa > Chordata > Mammalia > Primates > Lorisidae > Arctocebus > Arctocebus calabarensis. The sequence continues at coordinate 2,172 of CAUYON010197163.1, forward strand.
TAACTTGATTACACTTAATAATTATCACAAAAACTACTGAAGCAAACATCTTTAATATCTTTTTGCATATGTACAAATATTTCTATAGATAGATAATGTCAGTTGTCTTTCAAAAAGACTGTGCCAGATTATACACCTCACTCTCCAGCAACATAGGAGAGAACCTATTTCCCCATACCTTTGATAAGACTGTCAAACTGGAGTGGGAAGAATTGGCATATTAATTTGCAATTGCCAATTTCTGTAAAACTGGATCATCTTTTCTTATTTCATTAGCCACTTCTAGTTATTCTCAATAATGTGCCTGTTGATACTTCATCAGAAGTATGTTCAGTTACAAGTAATTCAAAATTGACTGTGAGTGCAACAAAGAGTAGGATAGAGTTTTTTCTAGTTGGGGAGTTTGGGATTTTTTTCTTTTTGTTTTTGTCTGTGTTTGCTTTTTGATGGATGTAAGAATTCTGGAAGTTTAAGCATAAGCAATACAGGACTGAAACAGCTAAACAACAGAGAGAGGCCTAGGTACTCTCTGTACTCTCTGTCTTTCCACCCATCATCCTTAGCACAGTTGTTAATTCATAGGCGCAGCACAGCTGCTTCACCTCCAGACATCACAATCACTTTCCAGGCAGGAGGAAGAAGAAAAGCAAAGCAATAAAGACCTGCACACGCTGAATCTATCCCTTTTTTAGAAGCCCATGATTTCTTTCTTTAGGTGTACAGATTTGTTTCTCTACAATTATATAAACCAGTGGTTCTCAACCTTCCTAATGCTGCAGCCCTTTAATACAGTTCCTGTGGGTAGCGACCCACAAGTTGAAAACCGTTGATATAAACTATTCTCAAAATTATATAAAAACAAATTACTGTGTATCTCTCCATATTACTTCCTGTTACATCTTTTTGGCCAGAATTGGACCACATGGCCACCTCTAAACCAATCATGACCAATGGGAGTAAGGTTATGACTAGTTAATACTAAACATGGTTCATACACATTAAGTTCCTGTGGCTGTGAACAGAGTGTTTTGTTCACAATTGTATTCTCAGTGTGTAGGAGAGTTTCTGCCACATAGAAAATGCTCAAAGAATTTTGTTGAATGAGCTGTATGAATACATGAATGAAAAGATAAATGGGCTGGGAGGGGCCAGGAGAACATGTTATCTGCACAACTATTTGAGCCAGTCTGAGTGCTAAAATCAGGAAGAAATCAATATTGTCAAGAGTTGGGGATCTGTCACAATATCCTTGACCCATTGGTTCTATTGATGTGAATCATATATTTGTTTTGTTATAATACAAGCAAATGTTTTCTTCCGCTCTTTCACTTACTGTTAAATAAAAATTTTATTTTGGAATAATTTTTATGCCTATAAAAAAGTTGCAAAGTGGTACATAATTCCCCAAAATATCTCAATAGCCTCTGTTGTTAACTTCTTACATTATCGTGTATATTCATGAAAATTTAAAAACTAACATTGGTACATTAGGATTAACTCAGAATTAAACTCAGAATTCACTAGTTTTCCCATTAATGTTCTCTTTCTGTCCCAGGATCCAATCTAGGGTGCCATGTTGCTTTTAGTTCTCATATTTCCTTGGTCCCCTCTGGTCTGTGGCAGTTTCTCAGTCTTTGTTTCTCATGACCTTAATCACTTTAAGGAATAACACATATTTTGTAGAATGTTTCTCTATTTGTGTTTGTCTGAAGTTTTTCCTCCTGATTAGGTAGGGGTTATGGGTTTTTTGAAAGAATAACCCGAAGGTGAAATGCCTTCCTCATCAATGCCATCAGAGGTTCTATGATATCCATGTGACATCACTACTGATATTAACCTTCATCACTTGGTTAAGGCAATGTTTGCCAGATTTCTCTGCAGGGAAGTTACTACTTTTGCCTTTAATACTCTGTTTATTAGAAGCAAGACACTAATTGCAGCCCACATAAAATGGTGGCAAGGAGGGCTAGGAATGTTCAGCATTACCTTCTACAAAGACTATCTCTATGAATTATGTGGATTTCTTTGGTAAGAAAGACTTGTCACTTCATCTCTATTTATTAAACCAACTATTTACCTCATTTATTTATATCTATATGAAGTTATATGTCCATTTTTTAGCTTTTAGGCTTTTTAAATAATTTTTAAATTGAGATTTAACTCACATAACATACAATTTCAAAATGTACAATTCGGCAGTTCTTAATATATTCACAATGCTGTGCAACCATCACTGCCTAACTTCAGAACATGTCCCTCATCCTGAAAAGAAACTCTCCACCTGTTAGCCGTCACTCTCAATTCTCCTCTTCCCCATCCCCCTTATCTACTTTCTCTCCCTAGGAATTTGCCTTTGAGCATTTCATATAATCATATAATATGTACATTTTTTGCCTGGCTCTTGTCACTTACCAGAATGTTTTCAAAGGTCTGGCTGTGTTATTGGTGCATTGGTACTTCATATCTTTTGTGGTCAAAGCATACTGAATTGTATGTATATACCACATTTTGTCTATTCACTAATGGACATGTGAGTTGTTTACACTTTTTTGGCTGTTATGAATATTGTTGCTATGAACATTGATGGACAAGTTTTTGTCTGAACATGCATTTTCAGTTCTCTTAGGTGTATATCAGTACCTAGACATGGGATTGCTAGGTCATATGGTAACTATGGTTAACTTTTTGAGAAACTGACAACCTGTTTTCTAAAGTAGTTGCATTATTTTATATTCTCACCAGCAATATATGAGAGTTCCAATTTCTCCATATCCTGCCTAACAGGTCTGGTTTTCTTTTTCTAAATGTTTTTAAAATAATAGTCATCCTAATGCTGCAAAGTGGTATCTCACAGCTTTAGGAAGACTACTATTTTGAATTATATTTTCCTAATGACTAATTATGTTAAGAATCTTTCGATGTGGTTATTGGCCATTTATATATCATCTTTGGTAAAATGTCAATTTGCATTCTTCATTTATTTTTTAATTGTCTTTTTATTGTTGAGTTGTAAAAGTTCTTTTTATATATCTAGATATTAGACTCTTGTCAGATGATTTTCTCCCATTCTGTGGATCTTTTCACTTTTTAACAGTATCCTTGATGTTTCAACAAATGTGCTGGATTTTAATCCTAGGTAAGGTCCAGATTTATCAATTTTTTATTTTCTTGCTTGTGTTTTTGGTGTGATAGCTACAATCTAAGAAACTGTTGCTTAATCCAAGGTCATAAAGATTTATACCTTTGTTCCTGTGGAGAGTTTTATAGTTCTGTTAGTTTAGGTCTTAGGTTCACTTTGAATTGATTTTTGTATGTGCTGTAAAGTAAGGGTCCAAATTCATTTTTTACAGTTGGATATTGAGTTATCCCCATATGTTTCTTGAAAGACTATTCTTTCCCCATTGATTGGCCTTGATATTCATGTTAAAACTTAATTAATTATAGACACCTGGCTTTATTGCTGGACTCTCAGTTCTCTTTCATTGATCTGTATATCTATCCTTTGGACTTATGTGTTTATCTTTTGAATTATAATCCAATTCTATGTTACTTACGTATTTTATTGCTTAAATTATTCCAAGTTTGGCTCCTGTGTACCTATGACATACTCCCATTCTTTTGTATTTTAAACATTTCTGTGCTTTTTTGTAACTGTAAGATGCTGCAAGCTTACTTATACTTTCCCTGTTCCAGTCAATTCATTAACCAATTCTTCGTGGAGCACTGGTTCCTTTTACAGAAGAATAGTGTCTACAAATCAAGTTCTGGGTACTGACTATGCTCATTGCTACTAAGGTGTCATCGCTATTAGGCTCTCAGCAGACAGAGCTAAAAGCAGTATTATGTGTGGTAACCCATGTATACACATCTAATTGTTTCTGTATCTATACATCTCTACACATGTGTTTGTATTATGAGGCATATTGAACATGTATAAAACCTAAGTTCATATTGATGTCTCCAACTATAATCTAGTACCACAGACATGGTTCCACTCTCTCCTTATTGCTTATCTCTCTCCAAGCCTAAGATCCAGTCTCCGACTATCTGCCAGCCATTTACTTATTTATTCAATCATACTATACAGTTTTATAATTATTAACTCATAACTTGAACTTCCACTTATTTTTAATATTTGTTTATGGTAGCTTTCATTACACAGAATCTTGATATTTAGTGTAATTTAATCATTAGTCTTCTCTAACCTCTTAAGTTTCACTTCTTGCCTAGAGGCTTTCCTACCCACCAGGACTCTCAGAATATATAATTATTTTAGTTTTATATTTAGATATTCAATCTATCTGGATATATTTTAGGTTTATATATAATGCAGATATAACCTTTTTTTCCTTTGAGTGGCTAGTTGAAGATCCTAAACACCTGTTATTACTAGATGAGCTCTTTCCTCACTCATTTGCAATGCCTGGGTCTGTTTTTAGACTTTATATTCTATTGGCCTATTTGTCTATTTCTGTACCAATGAGATCGTTTTCATTTATGTAACTTTTAAATACCTTCAGTTATCACGCAGGGGAAGTCTCCCACCATTGATATTTTTCAGAAAAGTCTGGGCTCTTCCTGCTTGTTTAGTCTTACAAATTGGCTTTAGAATTAATTTGTGAATTTTCATGTTAAAAATGCCTTGGAGATTTTGATTGGGATTACATTGAATTTATTAAATTTTGGAGAAATTGATATTCCAACATGGTTAGTCTCTATTCGGCTGTTTTAAATGTCTTTCACAAAGTTTTATGTTTTTTTCCTGTAAGTCTTGCATTATTCATGAATTCACATTACTCACATGAATTCACATGAATATTCACATTATTTGTCATATATTTTAAGTTACATTTCAAATTTATTATTGCTAGCATATAAAAAAGCTATTGATTATGTTTGTCATGCATCTGGGTAAATTACTACTTACTTTTAATAAGATCTAATAGATTTTTAGTTGATTCCCTAGAAAATTCTGTTGTAGACATTCCTAACATAAATAATGTTGAGGATACTTTAAATAATTTTGTGGAAATAAATCCATAAACCTAAATAAAAATAGATGATACTTCTAGAAAAATATATTATCAAAACAGAACCAAGGAACGCAGAGAAATCCCCAAAGGACCAATAATAATGAAAAAAGTTGGGGAAGGTGTCCAAGAACTATCTCTATTACTTATATATATATATTCTTTAGATTTTTTTCTTTGCATTTCTGAATTTTTCTGATTTAATTGGCTAAGACAACCAGCAGTATTATTTAATGCTGATAACAGTAAGAATTTGTCTCTTTCCTTGCTTTAATCGAAGTGTTTCTAATGATAGTTGTTAATTATGAGGCTTGCTGTGGGTTTATCAAGTTAAAAGAGTTTTCTTCTATTCTTAGATTATTGTGAGTTTTTATAAGACATTAGTGTTAAATTTTATCACATGTTCTTTTAGCATCAATTAGAATGTTGAAGTTTTTTCCTTTACCTATTAATACAGTAAAGTTTTAATGTGGAGACATCTTTTGGTTCATTTATGATTTAAATCCCACTTGGTCATGGTATCTTACTTTGATGAATCTTACTTTGCTGGAGTTTACTTGGTAGCATTGGACCTATGACTTTTGTGTAAATATTCATAAATAAGATTTGTCTATACTTAACTGTTTCTATGCCACCTTTAAGAGGTTTTGGTTTGTTGTGTAAGAATATTTTCAGAAGTCTCATCCTCTTCTCCTTGCTTTAGTGTATGGAAAGTTATCCGTTTCTTGACATAACTTATAAAACTAACTTCATCAGGAGCAGGGGAAGGTAGCTAGACTGCTGGCCATTGATGGTTTGTGCTTCCTGCAAAGCAGTGGTTCTCAACCTTCCTAATGCTGTGGCCCTTTAATACAGTTCCTGTGGGTAGCAACCCACAGATTGAGAACTGCTGCAAAATTAGTGTAGATGGGGAAGATGAAGTTAGTGTGGGATGTAACCTAAGAAAATGGGTTACCAGAAGTCTTAATTTGTATGTATTGTCTCCAAGCAACCTCATACTGTGAGGAATCTGAAGATTCATCCACTTTCAGGACAAGGGTTATGAGGATAGAGATGAGGGGATATTTAAGTATCAACATGAAAAGTGAATCAATGGACGTTTGGTTAACTAAACAGCAAGGGAGGTGGGAAAGTGTCAGGGTTGTTAGAAGCAAAGTGTTCTAGAGGAGGATTGGTTTAAGAGAAGGTGAAGAATTAAATTTTGGACAGGTGTGGAAGACATCTTTTAGAAGCTTGATGAAGGAAAGAGAATGGACACAAATGCTATCACATGGTTAATGTAATCTTCACAACTGACCTATTTCCATTGAGCATATCAGTAACCCCAGAGGTCTACAATGGTTAAGTGATTTCCCCAAGGTCTTTTAATTCTAATTACCATGCTCTTTCCATTGAATCCCATCCTTTGTGCTGTTCCCTACATCAGGCTAGACTTCATAGGCATTAAGAGAAAATTGTTTTAAGCTTGATTATAGGCCGAAGGGAAGAAACATTTAGAAATAGCTACAGTAAAGCTGCTTCAGATAGAAGCAAATGAGGTCCTGAAGTATTTAAGAGGGATCTATTCAGAAAAACACTTCTTGAGAGCATAGACACTCAAACCATGAAGAATAAGAATGCGCAGACTCTGTACTTAAAATCCTTTTAATCCTTCAAGAGAAAGGAGTGTGTAATTAATTGCCTGACTTCCCAGCTCCATACAATACCTTCCTCACTCCTTACCCACCTCCTTTATCCCCTTGGCCATCCCCTGAGGCAAGAAACAGTTCTGTTCTAATTTCCAAAGTAGGGAGTGGTATATAACTGAGAAAGAAAGAAAGGAAAGAAGGAAGGAAAGGGAAGGGAAGGGAAAGGAAGGTAAGGGAAAAAGAAAGAAAGAAAGAAAGGATTTCAATGATGTAAGTGCTAGGATGGTCTGTACAGAGTGTTCTGGAGCACCAAGGAAGAGGTGACAAACTGAAAACATCACAAAGAATATGACATTAGAATTGAATTTTGAAAGATAAGTAGATCACTAGGTAGTGAAAGGAGGATATTTAAAGCAAAAGGCTATTAAAGGGAACACTGAAGGAAGGATATTCAAAGTAGTGGTAAGAGGTAGATATAAAGGCTTAGGTTGCTTAAAACCTCTCAGACTGGCAAAATAAGAGAGAGAAATATGCAAGTTGAGGATGAGAGGAACTGGCACCTGAGTGCACTGCTGATGAGTTGGACCAGTGCAGCCTTTTTGGAGAGTTATCCAGCAAGACTTTGTTTAAATACGCACATACCCTAAGACCCAGGATGTTTACTCCTGCTTAAACACCCAGAGAAAATGCATTCACTGCACACTGCAGTAACGGTGTTGGAGCCAATATAAGTGTCTGTTACTAGAGTAAAATATGGTAGATATTTTGAGCAATTTTTGCAGCAATCAGAAATTAACAAACTAGCAGTACATAAAGCATCATGAATACATCTCAAAACCAGTGTTAAGTTGAAAAAATACAAAATAAATGAGCTCTATAGTACAACATCAGTTATGAAAGTTAAAAAGACATAAATACATGGGATGACACTTTTTTCTTTTATTTTAAAGTATTAACAGAGTAAAAATGGTTTTGGTTATATGGATCACTTTTCTAATGCTTGAGTTGTGGCTATACTTGTGCTCATCACCCAAAATAGTGTTTATTGTACCCTTTAGGTAGGTTTCTGCCCCTGTCTTCCTCCTCCTTTCCCCCTGCTTAATTTCCTCTTTTACTTCCCTCTGTGCACATCAGTTAGTTCCAGTTTAATAATGAGTACATATGGTGTTTGTTTTTCCATTCTTGAGATACCTCATTTAGGAGAATAATCTACAGTTCCATCCAAATTGTTGCAAAAGGTATTAATTCATCCTCATTTGTGGCTGAGTAGTACTCCATGGTATACATATACCACATTTTATTAATCCAGTCATGACTTGATGGACATTTAGGTTGATTCCATACCTTTACAGTTGTGAATTGTGCTGCAATAAACATTTGAGCACAAGTGTATTTTACATAGAAAGACTTCTTTTTCTTTGGGTAGATACCCAGTAGTGGGATTGCTAGATGGATCAAATGGTAGCTCTTTCTACTTTTAGTTCTTTGAGGAATCTCCAGACTACTTTCTATAAAGGTTGTACAATTTGAAATCCCACAAAGTGTATAAACATTCCTTTCTCTGCATTCATGCCAGCATTTATCATTTGTGGATTTTTTAATAAAAGCCATTCCAACAGGGGTAAGGTGATACCATACTGTGGTTTTAATTTGCATTTCCCTGATGATTAGTGATGTTGAGCATTTTTTCCATATGTTTATTGACTATTTATCAATTTTTGAAGCTTCGAGTCATCTTTTGCCCACTTTTTAATTTTTTTCCTGCTGATTTACTTGAGTTCTTTGTAGATTCTTGTTATTAGCCCTTTACTGCACACATAGCTTGTGAATATTTTCTCTCATTCCATAGGTTGTTTGATTGTTTCCTTAGCTGTGCAGATGCTTTATAGTTTAACCAAATCCCATTTATTTATGTTTGTTATTGCTGTGATTGCCATTGAGTTCTTAGTCATAAAGCCTTTGCATAGGTCAATATTTAGGAGAGTTTTTCCTCCTTTTTCTTCCAGAATTCTTATGGTGCCATGCCTTACATTTAAGGTTTTTATCCATCTTGAATTAATTTTTGTGAGTGGTGAGAGCGTGGGTTCCTAGTAATTCTTCTGCATGTGGCTATCCAATTTTCCCAACACCGTTTATCGAATAGGGCTTCTTTTTCCCTAGCGTATGTTGTCATCTTCTTAGTCAAAGATCAGTTGGTTATAGACAGGGGATTTTATATCTGTTCTATATTTTGTTTCATTGGTCTATGTCCCTATTTTTATATAGATACCATACTTTTTTGGTTACTATAATCTTATAGTATTGTTTAAAGTCTGGTAATGTGATTTTTCAAGATTTGTTCTTTTTGTATAAGATTGCTTTGGCTACTTAGGCTCTTTTTACTCAGGCTCTTTTCTGGTTCCAAATGAACCACAGAATTATTTTTTCTAGGTCTATGAAGTATGGCATCATTATTTCAATGGGCATTTCATTGAATCAGCAAATTACTTTGGGTAGCATGGACATTTTAATAATACTGATTTTACCAATCCATGTGGACTTCCATTTGTTTGTATATGCTGTGATTTCTTTCCTCAGTGTTTTGTAGTTTTCCTTGTAGAGCTTTTTTTTTTTTTTTTGAGACAGAGTCTCTGTTGCCCTGGGTAGAGTGGTGTGGCATCATCATAGCTCACAGTGACCTCAAATTCTTGGGCTCAAGTGGATCCCCCTACCTCACCCTTCCAAGTAGTTGTGACTACAGATACCTGTTCTGGCACCCAACTAACTTTTCTATTTTTAGTAGAGACCAGGTCTCACTCTTGCTCAGGCTGGTCTCAAACTCCTGAGTTCAACCAACTCACCCACTTTGGCCTCCCAGGGTGCTAGAATAATACATGTGAGCCACTGTACCTGGCCTTCCTTGTAGGGCTTTTCCACCTCCTTGGTTAAGTATATTCCTAGTATTTTCTTTATAGCTGTTATGAATAGTATTGAGTCTTTGATTTGACTCTCAGTTTGTGTATATAGAAATGCTACTGAGTTATGTACATTAATTTTGCATCCTGACACTTTGCTGAATTTATTTATCAATTCCAGGAGTCTCTTGGTGGAGTTCTTGGGGTTTTCTAGGTACAAAATCATGTTGTCTGCAAAAAATGATAATTTGACCTTCTCATTCCCTATTTGTATACTACCCGGTTTCTTTATTCCTTTCTCTTGTCTAATTTCTCCAGCACTATGTTGAATAGAAGTGGCAATAGTGGGCACCCTTGTCTTGTTCCAGTTCTTAGGGGGAATGTTCTCAAATTTTCCCATTTAGCATGATGTTGTCTATGAGTTTGTCATATATGGCTTTAATAATTTTGAGATCTGTTCCTTCTATGCATAGTCTGTGGAAAGTTTTTTATCACATAAGGATGCTGGATTTTGTCAAATGCTTTTTCTGAATCTATTGAGATGATCATGTGGCCTTTGTTTTTACTTCTGTTTGTATGCTAAATCACATTTATTGATTTGTGTATGTCAAACTATCCTTGCATCCCTGGGATGAAGCCCACTTGGTCATGATGGATTATTATTATTTTTTGATATGCCACTAAATTTGGTTTGCTAGTATTTTATTGAGGGCTTTTTCATCTATATTTATGAGGTATATTAGTCTGTATTTTTTTTTATGTCCTTTCCTAACTTTGGTAGCAACGTGATACTGGTTTCCTAAAATGAGTTGGGAAGAATTCCCGCTTTTTCTATATTATGAATAATTTCTGTAGTATGGGTACCAGCTCTTCTTTGTAGATCTGGTAGAATTTGACTGTAAATCTATCTGGTCTGGGACTTCTTTTTTTGTTGGAAGTTTTTTTATTACTGCTTGGATTTTGTAGTTCATTAGTGGTTGTTACTTCTTCTTAATTGAGTCTTAGAGGTTGTGTGTTTTCAGGGATTTGGCTGTTTCTCTACTAAATTTTCTAGTTTATGTGCATAGAGATTTTCGTAATATTCATTGATGATGTTTTATATTTCTGTAGTATCAGTTGTAATATCTCCTTTTTCATTTCTGATTGAGGTTATTTGAGTCCTTTCTCTTCTATTCCTAGTTAATATAACAAGTCATCTATTGATTTTGTTTATCTTTTCAAAAAACCAACTTTTTGTTTTGTTGATATTTTGCATTGTTTGTTTGTTGGTTTTCCATTCATTTAGTTCTTCTCCGATTTTGTTTTTTCTTTTCTTCTGACAGCTTTGGGGTTGGTTTGCTGTTTCTTTTATAGTTCCTTGAGATGTGATATTAGGATGTTAATTTTAAGATATTTCTGTTTAGGGCGGCACCTGGCTCAAAGGAGTAGGGCACTGGCCCCATATACTAGAGGTGGTGGGTTCAAACCTGGCCCTGGCCAAAAACTGCAAAAAAAAAAAGAGAGAGAAAGAAAGAAAAGATATTTCTGTCTTTTTGATGTCAACGTTTAAGGATATCTGGCAGAATTGGACTATAAGTCTATCTGCAAGGGTTTGACTTAGTGGCCCAGGAATTGCCAGAGTTTCCCATTAATCAAGGTTCTCCCCACCACACCTAAGACCTGCTAATACCCTCACCTAAGTCTTTCCAGGTGGTGCCTATGGCATCAGTGGGCCTGGTTCTGCTCATGTCCTGTGCCAGGGAAGAGATACGCTCAGCCCTCATCAGAGGTCACAACACAGGAAGGTTTTGTTTTGTTTGCTCCTCAGCCTGGCACGGTGATAGAGAGGATATAGCTAGAAGGCTACGTTCCTAGCAGATCTATCTCCATGGAGGAGAGTGATTAGGATGGCATTGTTTGCAGAATCCTGGAATTGGCAGCCACCAGATCTCTGCTACACCTACTCTCCAGGACAATGTCTCTGTACAAACTCTGAGCAGTTCCCCAATCAGCCCAGAGGTGTGCGTAGATGAGGGAGACCCCTTGAAGCTCAAACTGCCTGCAACTTTCATTCCTCTCCAAAGAAGCAGTCCTCTCTTGGATTGTTTTTATTTTGCTAAGACAGCATTGTTTTCAATGGACACAGATCCATTACCAGGGCATATCCAATGCAATGGAATATGTCTGGGGGCCCAACTAGGGATGGGTAGAGAATAAGGTTGGTGATTGAAGGGAAAAGGAAATCAGAGTGAAATCAGTACTTACTAAAACATCCAGAAACTGAAGAATATGATGATCATTTCCTGCCCTTGAGGTCCAAATAAAGGACCTAGTAGTATAAAGTTGTATAAAGTACAGGTAAGCTTTTACCACAGGATAAACTGAATTGAAGGCAGATAAGACTGGTGGGGGCTGGGGTCTGAGTGCCAACCTGGACATTGTTCCACATCCCTATTCTGAGGGTAACAAGGAGCCACTAACAGCTTTAAAGTAAGAAAAAAACATTTTGTGTTAAAAGATCCCTTCTGGTGACCTAGACAATAAAGAAAGACTGGGTCAGTGCTGTTCTCAGGTGTCTACTATAAATTACAGAAGAAAGATACAGTGGTTAGAACTAGTGTGGGTACAGGGGATAGCAAAGCTGTGGGTAGTCTGGAGTGGTGCCATCTGAGGTCAATGTAGGAACCTACAGTGGACCTGTGGATAAAAGCAACCCTTACATTTACCCATCAGCTTCACCCATCTCAGTAGATCTCTTGAGGGGTGTGAAGACCCTCGCAACATGGAGGCTATAGTGAAGTTGTCTCTCCTTTCTTAATCCCATTCCTTCCTCCATTCTTGGTTACCTTGGCACAGAATCCAGGAGACTAAAGTTCTAAGTCCAGTTCTTCCCACTGGTTCCAGAACTAACCTTAGACAGGTCCTACCTTCTCTCTGGGCCTCACTTCCTCTATTTTCCATGTCCAGCTTTCACTTTCTTGGCCTCCTTATTATTTCCCTAGTAATATCCCCCAACAGGGAAATCTTGCCCTTTCCCAAAATCCCCCCAGGTGTCTCCAAAGTCCTGACATCCTCCTTAATCTTCCAGCTCCACTGCCCCACCTTGGTGAGGAAGAGCAGCAAATTGGTATTGTAATGGCCCTGCTGATTGCATTATGGGTGTCTAATGCAATATGCCCTCATGAGGACCATCCATCAAAGCAAAGCCCCTCCCCAAGTCCCTGCCACCCCAGTCACATTAATGAGACAGCTCATTTATCACTACCCTACACCTCCATGGAGACTGGCCTAGACAGATGAGGGGCCAAATCAGATTTATGGGGGAGAATCGTGGAAAAAATCAGCCCCATCCATCTCCCAGACACTGAGGAGGGAGCCCTGTGTCCCTACTCCTTTCAAGGCTCCTTAGGGAAACGGGTGCTAATTGAGAAACCAACCAAGTTGCCTTTGTTTTCCTGATGAGCCATTCCTGAGCCCCTGTGTGGCCTAGCATGACCTTAGAACTGTATCCTCTAAGAGTTAATAATTTTTGGAGCAAAGCTCCTGCCAGGACTGTGACACAGTGCCCGGATTCAGCCACAAGTTCTGAGAATACTAGAGCATGCATTTAACTGGGTTTCTATATTGGATTAGCCACTGCAAGCAGAGGGTGGGGAGGAGTAGGCCCTAAACTCAGATCAGGAATGAGATCCTAGGGCAACATTCACATAGAAAGCGATTTTACCTTTCCTTATGGGCTGAAGCCTTGCTGAGAGCTCATTTTAACTCTCCCTTGTTACCCTGAGTAATTCTCCCCTGTGCATAAAGAAGACTTTTAGGGGATTGAGAATGGGGCAGGATGAGAGGAGAAACAACTACCTTTTAGGTCCCATGATTTGTATAGCCTGAAGCTTGTACACTTACAACTTGAGGGACCTTCTTTAAGAAAATAACACAAAATTGGGTGGCGCCTGTTGCTCAGTGGGTAGGACACTACCCGGCCCCATATACCAAGGGTGGCGGGTTCAAACCCAGCCCTGGCCAAACTGCAACAACAACAAAAAATAGCCGGGCATTGTGGCAGGCGCCTGTAATTCCAGCTACTCGGGAGACTGAGGCAAGAGAATCGTCTAAGTCCAGGAGTTGAAGGTTGCTGTGAGCTGCGTGATGCCATGGCACTCTACCGAGGGTGACAAAGTGAGACTCTGTCTCTACAAAAAAAAAAGAAAGAAAGAAAACAACACAAAATTATGTATTGCTAGTGCCCTTTCCAAGACTTTGGTCCCTAAAATTTCAGCTTCTTCAGCTTAACCATGAATCTATCCATGCTGTGTGACCAACACTGTGTGCCTGATGCCGTGTCAGGTGCTTTATATACATTATGTTTTTTGAAAAAAGACCTCCCCAACTGCCAGTTTCCCAGGAAGTCAAGACTTACTCTCTCCATTTTTTTTTTTTTTTTGAGACAGAGCCTCAAGCTGCCACCCTGGATAGAGTGCCGTGGCATCACAGCTCATAGCAACCTCCAATTCCTGGGCTCAAGCGAGTCTCCTGCCTCCGCCTCCCAAGTAGCTGGGACTACAGGCACCCGCCACAACACCCAGCCATTTTTTGGTTGCAACCGTCATTGTTGTTTGGCGGGCCCGGGCTGGATTTGAACCCACCAGCTCAGGTGTAGGTGGCTGGTGCCTTAGCCTGCTGAGCCACAGGCGCCAAGCCCTCTCTCCATTTTTATAAGAAAATTGGGCCTCAGAAAGATGAAGTGACTTGGCTAAGACTATCCAGCTGGTAAGTGACAGAACCAGTCCACTCAATGCCCTGGCTTGAGCTCATTCCACCACCCCTTGGTCTGAGCTGAATTGCCTAGTTATTTGTTGGGCTAGGAGCAGCCTCTGGAGCACACCTCTCCTTTCTCCATAATTGTTCTATGTGCTACAGCTGTCCTGGGAGCCTGAGAGGGACCAGGCAGAGACAGAAACAGCGATAGGAAAGGTGGGAGAAATCCTTATGACAGAGTCATGGGATCGGCGATGGGTGTTCTAAGTTTGAGGCTGCCTTTGCCCCACAATAGTTAATCTTGTCTCCCGAGACTGACCATGGCCTCATGTCAGCTGGGTCCTAGTGAAGGGAGCTCAGGTCTGAGCAGAGCTGGGAGGCCATATGTCATGTCCAGGTAGAGGACCATGCAGAACCTTTTTTATATTAGTGTAGAGTTCTCTGAGAAGCCTGTACCACCATTATCCCCATCTCATCCCTAACAGACATTCTCTCTCCATCCGTGCTCTTGTGAGGTGTCCTTTATACTGTGGCCAAACCAATCACTGCTTATCTGAGTATTAAGGTACTAAGAATGGGGGTGGCCCTCCTTCTACCAAGCAAGAGTCTCAGGGCCATGAAACTCAACCACTGAACCAGCTGGTGGAGAATGGAGGAGGGGAGATGGGGCATGTGTGGTGAAGACCATGTGAATCTGTGGGCAGTGGTAGGAGCATCAGCAAGAATAACAGTGTGAACATCCACCCAGCAGAGGAAACTGTGTGAGCTTTTCCTTGCTCATTTGGTCTCCATTCGATGGCTTTGCCATGTATCTTCCCCACAATTATCACTTGATCCTGGGTACAATGATTTATCTTCCCTTTGAGGGTATATCTAGCCCAGGGATGTCTGAGCTGGGAATTTAATAACCAGAGTTATCATGTAGAGACCCCCCTGCCTCACCCTTCTCTTCTGCCCTTTTCTCCCTTTCAGGCTCTATCTGCAAACAACTCCTCTGCACCCCTGCCTCCTCCTCTGACGCCTGGGCTCCCACACAGCAGCTGAGAAGGGAAGGAATGCCATTTCTCTCTCCTCATTGCCTGGTTTTCTTCTCACGCTTTCTCCATTCTCCATTTCCACACTGGGTCAATGTGTGACCAGTCTTTTTATTATGTCTGGGTCCTTCTTTTGGCCCTACTGAACGCTTACTCTCCCTGCTCCCAGAGGTCCCCTTCCTGTCTCAGCCCTGAGCATGAAGCAGAAGGCTGAGTCAGGTTGTGTTCTCCAGGGTCTTCCTCACAGGTTGATGGAGGACACACTGGGTTGGAGGAAGACTGTACCTGGCGGCGAATAAGAATTCTATTATACCTGCAGGAGTCCTTAGGTCAGGAAGGTGTGTGCATGCATGTGTGAATGTATGTATGTGTAGAGATCCCTTGGTCAGGAAGGGGCTGAAACTGCTGACCTCCACATTCCTTTATAACTCTGAGATTCTAAATGCTAAGGGGATTCAAAGACAATGGATAATTCCAATGAGGTTAACTAGGATGTGTGTTTTGGGTAAAGAAAAGTGGCCAGACCCATTTTCCTTTACTTGTGTCTTGAATGTTGGTGTTAATTGGAGCTCCATCTTAGGTCCACTTCACTTTCTGTTCAGGCTCCTCTACTTCTGTGTCTTCCATTAGCATCTAAATGCAGATGTTGCCCAAATCTCTCCCCAGCCCTGATCTGTCTTCTATACTCCAGACCTCTATATGCAACAGCCAAAAGACAGCCCCAGTGCGAGACCCCTTAACCACTTGGAACTTCCCATGGCCCAAACCTAACTCATCATCTTGTCTCCTAAGGCTCATATATCTCTAGAATTCCCTGCCTGACTATTGCCCATCACCACACACTCAGTTCCCCTGGCCCTCCTTCATGCCCCTCCCACACCTAATCAGTTGCCAAATCTGTCCATTTTTTTATTCTAACTGACTACTTCTAAAATCTGTATACCTCTCTCCATCATCACTGTTACTAGCCTGGTTTGGTCTTTAGTACGCTGCTTAACAGCTCAGATTCTAATCAAGATTTCCTGGGTTAGAATTCTAGAGGAGATTAAGTTTAACTCTAAATGTGCATCTGGATTCACTCGGACAAGTTGTTGAACTGCTTAGTGGCTCTGATTCTCCCTCTGTGAAGTGAGGATGATAGTATCTACCTCCTGGGGTTGCTGTGAAGGTTACTTGAAAGAATACATGTGAAGTGCTTTATAAAGTGCCTGGAACATAGGATGGTGCTAAATAAGTGTTAGCTATTATTATCTTATTGTATTATTATTATCATTATTATTACACGAGTTGTTACAGGTCTGCATAAACTCTCACTCTGTTCTAATCCATTCTCCACACTGGAGAAGCACCCGGTACTCAGCTGGGTAAAGTATAATGCTCCAACTATTAAGAGGTAGAGCAGATTTTGAGCTAGGTCTGGTTGACTCCAGAGACTTTGTAGTTAGCTAATAAGGCCCATGGCCTAGTTGCAAGAATTAATGGAATTGGAACAGCAGGACAATGAGGAAGAAATAAAAACAACAGAGGGAAAATTAGAAGAAAGTCAGAGGTGCTCCAGGTTTTCCTATAGAAGGGATTTGTGGGTGGAAATATGACTACAGAAAGTGGGGGACCAGAGAACTTGTACTGCAGCTAGCTTTGGAGAGGAAGCACAGAGTTTTGGTGGGTGTGCTGATGGAGAGAATGTGTTAGAAAGGGAGCAGTCCTACCAAGACGCTCTTTGGGCCTCCAGGGTGGTCAGGCCCAGGCAGTAGGGATCAGGTGAAATCCAAGAGAGATCATGGGCATGTTCCAGAATAGCCTTGGCCATCAGAGCAGTCAGAATGTGGGGTGAAGAGTCTTATTGGGAAATGTTCCTCTTATCCTTGGCCATCACATCAGTATCTGGGGAGGAAATTAGCTAAAGTTGTAGCAGGGACCCAGGAGAGCTTGGAGCTGGGGTTATAGTTGTGAGAAGGAAGATGGGTAATGTCGGGAGGGTACCCTATCTCTCCATCTCCTTCTTCTGAGAGGAAATTAGTAGGAGTTATGACTTCAGCCAAGAGGACGGCATTTGGTAGCATTTTGGACTTGTGGGTGGGGAACTATGTCAACTAGATTCTCAGCTTGGCTCTCTCTCTCTGAGGTCTCTAGGCAAGGCTGCTGGTTGGCTGCTGGCTGGCCTGCCTACTATGGGGGAGGGTGGTTCTGAACAAAGCCAGTTAAGAATAGGAAAGAAGGGGGACTTGTTTCAGGCATTGTCTCCAAACTCTGAATAAGAGGTTTTCCTTCCCAGACTTGTTCCTCTGCAACTGTTGCTGGTGACTTAGGTTGCTATCTTCCCTTCTGTCCCCAAAGAATGAGAACATTTGAGACAAGCATTCCAGTGCCCCTGTGTACTCTTCTTCCAGCCCAAACCCGCCCTGCCAGTCCTTCCTTCTCCATCTAGCAATCCTTGGCATTCAGGTACAGGACAGAACTTTGATTGGCAGGGAAAAGCCCACTCCATTTCTGTCCCAACAGTACCCCTAAGGAGAAGCTGGCTGGACAGGCCAAGGAGGAGGGTATAGAGAGCACTGTATCTCTGTGAGTGACCTCTTTGAGGAGGCTTGCCTGGCATAGGGAGCTGGGAAAGGAACCCCCAAACCCCAGGAACCCTGCAGGGAGGAGGCTGCGCTTCAGCTTGTCTGATTCAGCCCATGTAAAAATGAACAGTTTTTCTTTTAAAAATCAACAATCTTGCAATTTCTGGGATCCATGGGATTTTTACAACTTGGGTTGAAGGTGGGGGGAGCAGTTTTTACCATCAAGCGACATGAAGGGAAATTCCCTTACAGCCACCCAACCACATCCCCCACCTTTCATATCGGTGTTTTACCTTTGACAAAAGCTCAGGGTTCTCTGTCATGCCTCTTTTTTCTTCCTGGATCCCAATTGTCAAGCCTTCAAGAAAATGCACTTCAGTCCTTTGTCACTGAATGTAATTTGATAAACTGAGCAGAAACACACTGCTCTCCCCATTCTTTCAAAAACTGTTACTGCCAGAGAAAGAGGATGAGGGAAAGAGATCTGAGGTCTTTGAATGGACGTTTAAGCACGAGCGCATGCACACACACACACACACACACACAGTCTCATACACATGCCAGGACATAGAGTTGCCTTGGTGGAGGATGTTGAATCCCAGATTCTTGTGTGTGGGGGCCTGGCCCTGGGGTCCTGGGACGGATGCCCTCCCAGCTCCTAGCGACTCCCCTAGTTGCAGGCCCTTGTTGCAACCGCCCAGTGGGCGGTGCCAGGGCAGGTTTCGGCTATAAAGGGCTCTTGGCTCCCTGGGCCTGAGAGAACGCCATTGCTGCAGCAGTGTCCCTGCCAGCCACAGCCAGCTTAGGGCACTGCCGTGTCCCATCGCTACCAGGCAGTGCTAATTTGGACACAGCTGTTAGCTGCGTTCCTCGTACCTACCAGTCTTCTCTATCGGCAAGTCCCTTTTTGGATTGCTTTCGTTGGGGTTGGGTGTGGGGTGGGCGAAGGACTGAGCTTGGGGGCTTTGACAGGGGAGGATGGGGGTATTTTAAAAGAATTCCCTCTAGGGTGTGTCTCTGATGCTGAGATTTCTGAGATGATGTATGGGATGAGGATTGCTCCTATTCAGGGAAAGGAGAAAGCAGCAAAGTTTTTTCCTAAAGGCCACCCCATCCCAGAGGGCTGCAGAGGAGTGAGTGAGGGGCTTCTCCTAGCTGGGCTCCTTTGAGGGGCTAGGAGTGAGGGGCCAGATTGTGCCTGGCAGGAAGAAATGCCTGGACAAGCGTTGTTATCTATAAAACAAAACTGAAATATATCAGAAGATACCTAGGAGTGGGGTAATAGAAAGTCACACTAAGGAACAAAAAGGAAAAAGAGGGAAGGCTTTAAGATGTAAGACCATAGAATCCAGAATCCAGCTCTGCTTCAGCAGCACTGCAAACAGCAGTATGGCATCTGCAAGGAGGCAGGTGGGCTGGAGTTTCTGCAAGCGGTGGTTTAGAAGGGGTCAGTAAATTCTCTAAACAGCCTTAGAGCCCTTGAAGCTGCAAGAGCAGAGGGAGAATTTAGCCCCTGCAGACTCTAGTAAGGCAGACTTTCTGGCTCGGTGGTGATTTGTAAGCCCAGTGTGCTGCCTGCTTAAGTGTTCTGCCCGACCCCAACCAGCCTGGATAGCGGAGATCCCAGCCCCTCATCAGAGTAGCCAAGGCACAGCCAGAGAGCGTCCTCTAAACTGTCCTTGAGGGTTGGTCACTTTTGTGGTGCTTGTTCTGGGAGGAGTGTACAGAGTGGCAGAAGGGTGGGCAAACAGGTCACCTTGGGATGAATATCTGGGGCCACAGCTGGATTCTAGGGCCAAAGGGATACCCTGGAACTGCTAGAGCAGCAATGCCTGCTCTGGCCTTGCTGTCCCAGGTCCCTCTCTTCCTCAGCTCCTCAGCATACTTCCCCAATGGACTCAGAACTTAGCAGGCAAAGGGCCCCACCAATGTCAGTTGGTGTACCAAGAGGGCTTAGAAGAGAATGGGACCAGCCAGAGGCCCTGGGGAGGAGAAGGAGTTTTCCAAGGGCTCCTTCATTCCATCACGACAGGACAGGACTGAGAGCAGAGAGAACTCCCTGAGATGGAATCTCAAACTTTGTCCTGAGGGCTAGACTTCCTTCAGTGTAGACAAGAGGCCAGGAAGACCTTATGCAAACTCTTTTGGTCCTGAATACACACCCCTGCTTCCTGCCTACTACCCCCGATCTCTCTGGACACTCTCGCCAGTAGGCTCAAATGACCACCTATTACCCTGGGCTTCCCTGTCTCCCCTTTCTGTTTAGCTCTAGTTGGATGAATCAAAGGTAGTTTTAGGGAAAAGCAAG
This sequence comes from Arctocebus calabarensis, assembly GCA_963573935.1. Classification (NCBI taxonomy): domain Eukaryota; kingdom Metazoa; phylum Chordata; class Mammalia; order Primates; family Lorisidae; genus Arctocebus; species Arctocebus calabarensis. Next base: position 22,364 of record CAUYON010197163.1, read on the forward strand.
TAAATAAGCATCAATTGAAAAAAATCAGAGACAAAATTATACAAAATTGACTGTAGAACTGACACTCCCTTTGTTGTCAGCTTTAACTTTCAAAAACATAGACTATTAAACAAAGGGGGAGCTGCCGTATGGGACAGGATCTCATGGCTCCTGGGGACAGGTGCTGTTTCGAGGGGAGAAGAAACAGGATAATACAATGGGAAAGTGGAGTAGAGATTCTGACCTTAAGTTCTCTTATCGATACAAGAAATAATACATAAATGTAATATCTAAAAATAGTGCTATCTCACAGAACTATTGTGAAGATGAAATATAATTATAAAAGTGGAAAAGATGTGTGGGCAATATAGGACTGCACATGTGTTAGGGACTTGGAAGGTACCATGTCTTCTTTCCTGTGGGTGTAGCAAGCATAAGGCAGATAGCACTCCTGGGAAGCTTTGAGCCTTGATGAGGAGCAGGACCTTAGGCAGACCTGCCCCTGTGCATGGGTGTTTTCTGAGCCTGGGAAGAGGATGCAGAGGCTGTGCATTGCCTACTATCTAAGTAGTTTCTGAGGCCTGTCTCCCAGCCCCTTCTGCAAGGACTGCAGATGCCATCCAGGCACAACTCCACTTGAACCAGCATCCCCTGACTGAGCTCCCGGGCTGCTCTAACTGGTTTCAAAGTGCCTGAAGAGCTAGAAGAACGTGCTTGGCAAGTCCTGAAATGAGGCTTTCCAGTACTGCCAGCAATAGCTGAAGCCCACCTGTGTGCCCTGTACCCAGGGGAAGGGTTGTATGTGTGCATTTGTAGGGGTGTCCAGAAGTTCCTTTGGTATTTGCTACAGCTATCCTGGAGGGAGAGAGATGCTCGCTGGGGAACAGGAAGATCATTCTATAGCCAAAATGAGAAATATATTCTGTCCTACAGCACAATTCTACTACCAGAGCTTCAATGGTTGAGCTGTGCCCTAGCTCTGGTGCAGTCCACAGGGGGCTGGTCACACTCCTTGTGGCCAAAGGTGGGATTGGGTGGTGCTAGGTATTATAGTCTGAGGTCAGGAGCAGGGTTAGTCTGTAATAAGGATTAAGGATCAGTCTGGGATTTGACCAAGGGGTGTCTTTTAGGTCAGAGTTATGGGTCAGACTGAGGTCTGGGTTAGTGCCCAGGCTGGAGCCAGAGTTAGCAGTCCATCTGAGGCTGATAGAAGGATGTCTTCTAGTGGGACCTGACTGACCTCTACTGTCCTAGCACCCTCTTAGCAATCCTGTGCCCCAGCCCCAGCATTCCTCCTCTCCACAGCAGCTCCAGGGAGTTGTATAGAATTATAATGCCATGGCTTTTCCTTTTTTTTTTCCTAAGTATCATTTGGGACTTGACCAGAGAGATGATTCCAATGAGAAAAACCAGTAAAGTTTGCTGAGGGACTGACTGTGCTGTCCCTGTGGACCTTCCCCAGGAGCCTACTTGGTAGCCAGGCAGTAAAGACTCAGAGTTTCTTCCTCATTTCCTCTCTGAGCTCCCACTCTACACCTGAACGGGAAGAGAGGCAATGGAGGACAAAAGAGAGGAAAAACCACCCCCCAGGAGTAAGAGGGTGATGGAAGGCAATTGGAGTAGGGGGGCTTCTAGGGCTGTGACCCCCCACAAGACACTCCTATGGACTCTTGGGTTGGTGGCTGGGAGGTGGGAGTTTTGTGACTCTGACAAAGATGTCCCCATTATGTGTACTTGCCTTTGTGTGTGTGTACTCAGGATCAGCCTGCACATCTCTTTGCATCTCCACAACGCTGTGTTCATGTCCATCCTTTCAGTGACAGATCTCCCATGGGTGGATGTCCCAGGGTCATCTTGCTCATTTCACCACCTTGTGGCCAATGCTGTGTGTGAGTGTGAGGCTGAATTCTTAGGGTTCTTCATACAGCAGGGCCTCAACAATCTCCCCTACCCCCATTTACACCCACTTCATTCTCAGATAGGGAGTAGAGTGGGCCTAGCCTCCCCACCTCTGGGTGCCTGGTCCTCATTTGACTGTCCTGTGAAACCTCCCTGCTTGGGGGGGGGGTGCTCTCCATCTATTTTGGGGACCAAGGTGGTCCTAACAGAGACTTTGTGAGTGGCCAGATCCCAAGCAATATGAGGTGGAAGTCTGAGGGAACTGAGGCAGGAGTGGAATCCTTTGGGAGCCTACATGCTGGCCCCTGGGGGCTGATCTCCCACTAGGAAAAGCGAAGGAGGAAAGGGGAGAGGGAAATGCTTCCCCCGAATTTGTAGTACTACAACTGTCCACCAGGTGGGGTTCCAGGGCAGAGAGAGAGAGCCGTGATGACCCAGAGTTTAGGAGCAAGAGACCAGCCTTTGGATCTTTGGCCACATCAACCTCGGCAGGGCTTACTCAGGGAGGGACACTACATTTGCGCGCGCCTTAGACGCTCACACACATTCTCTACTAGTAAAGTCTAAAGCAGAACTCGTATTGGGAGCTGAGCAGGTGTTCAAAGGGGACTCTCATTTCATTTACACACGCACCACCCTAAACTGAAGGTGGGATATCAAATCTTTGGCTCTGGGAGTGGAAGAGAAAACGACAGAGCCAGGGGAGCTGGGGAAACAGCATGCACGCGAGAGGGAGATCTAGGCATTAGGTAGACAGATGTCAGGGCTAGTATGCAGAGCTCCATGTTAACACAGGTTCGCAGGAGGAGAGGACAGATGACAGACATATGCATAGAAACACACACAGCTCTTGAGAAAACACACCACAAACGCAGACACATCTCGTATCCCAGACTCCAGGCCAACGCAAAGACGCACACGAGCGCTCACACACACAGAGAAATGGCCCCAGGCCACACGCACACCTCACCTAAGCTCGCGCGCTGGGCCCTCTGCAACTAGCGCTGAGATGGTGGCCACGCTCACTCGGTGTGTTTATTTACTCATTTGTATCAATGAATGTTTGTGCCCTTCTCTCCCGCCTCTGGTACCCAGGCTGCTGCTGCATTTGTCCTGGCGTGGGACACTCGCTGGGACCAACATCGGGGTACCTCGGTCGCTGCCGGCGTTGGACAGGGACTGCAAAGCGGAGGCGGTCTCGAGGTGTCAGAGACGAGGGGCTGCTGAGTTTGATGCCCAGGACTCGGACAGGGACAGGGCAACCTCAGGGTCCTACAGAGAAGAGACATATGTGGGAGGAGAATCTTGGCATCCGAGGTTTGAGGATGCAGGGATCAGGATGGGAGACCTAGGATAGAATCGGACTGGGAACGGCAAAGGAGGGGTCCCGGGAGATAAGAGCCAGCGGGTTTGGAGTTCCCTAAGCACAGGATCAGGGGCTTTGGGCGGCCCCCAGTCAAGGGGGTAGTCCGGCCAGGACCCTTGCTGCCGAGAATACAGCCTACGCGGGACTGCCCGGAGCGGGAGAAGGGGACTAGTGACCTGAGCGAGGGAAGTAGCCTAGCAGACAAGCGGGCACTAAGCGAGTGCGCACTGTGCGTGTGCGTGTGTGTCTGTGTGTATTCGTGCGCGCGCGTGTGTCTCATCTCGTCCGTCTGTAGGTGCTGGGCTCAGCGAGACGCCGGCGAGAAAGAAGAGGAGGCGAGAGGTGAACTGAGTTTGATCCTGCGGCGGCTACAAGTGGGTCCCGGCGGGCGGCGGGCGGCGGGCGACCGGGGCGGGGCGGGAGGCCGGCCTGCGCTCACACGCTCCGGCCGCGGGCCGGCCTCTCACCACGCCTCCCGCTTTTGTGAGCGCCGAGGGTGGGGGGATGCTATATAAACACACGCATTGGCTCGCTTAGGACGCAAATTCACATTGAGAGAAGCTTTTAAAACCACCAGCCCTGAAATCTTGCCTCCTGCTTTTCTCCCTCTTTCATTCCTTTTGCCTCCTTTCTTTTCCCCCCTTTTCTTCCCCCAGCAGCAACTCCAGAGCCGAGAGACTGCGTCCTGGGACGGACTGCCTTTCTTAATTGATACAATAGCCCAGCTCGGGTTTTCCACCTCCTCCTCCAACCCCACCCCGCCTCACCCCTCCCGCCCGCCGCCGCCGCTGCCGCCGCCGCCCCATCGCCCGCCCGGGGCTCTGTCGCCGGCTGCGTCCCGTCCCGGCCGGGCCCGCTGGCTCTGCACCCGCGCTCCGGCCGCCGCGCCCGCCTCGCCGCCTGGTCCGCCGCGCCCTCCTCGTCCGCCTCGGGGGTGCCGCGGCGGCTCTGAGGCTCGGGCGCGCCGCCCGGAGCTGCCCAGAACGCTGGGCTAGGGCCTCTCCACTCGCCTCGCCCCACAGTTTCTGGGTTTGTTGGAATTTTTGCATTTAGGATATTTTTCCTTTTTTTTCCCCCCCACCTAGGATTTTTTTGGGACTACTTTTGCCAAATCGATCGCACTTTTTCTCCGCTAGCTCTCTGCCCCCCGCTTTCTTTTTTTCCAAGCAGGGGAAGGGGTTTAGGAGAGCGAGGCTCCTGCTGGACAAAGTTTTCCAAAGTTTTCCTAGTGTGATGGTTGCGAGGAGAGCAAATCCACCAGCTTGATTCACGGCTTCATCTTAACCAAACCTTGAGCAGCCCCTAAACCCCGCTATAAAGGAACAAACAAACAAACAAACAAAGTTACATCCCAGTTGCCTCGTGTCTCCTTTCTCTCTTCTTTTAGTCAATTTTTTTTCTCCGTCTCTCCGCTCCCCTGGCAGGCTCCACTCCCCTTCCCTCGGCCCCTTCCTCCTTCTCTGTTTCGGCTGGAGGTGCCAGGACCCCCGGCCGCAGCTTCCCCTCCCCCGCCGCTCGGGTCCCCTCCCGTCTGGCCCTCCCCTCCCCCGCCGCGGCCAGCACAGCCAATCCCCCGAGCGGCCGCCAACATGCTCTTTGAGGGCTTGGAGCTGGTGTCCGCGCTGGCCACCCTCGCCGCGTGTCTGGTGTCCGTGACGCTGCTACTGGCCGTGTCGCAGCAGCTGTGGCAGCTGCGCTGGGCTGCCACCCGCGACAAGAGCTGCAAGCTGCCCATCCCCAAGGGTTCCATGGGCTTCCCGCTCATCGGAGAGACCGGCCACTGGCTGCTGCAGGTAAGGCGCGTTCACTCCGCTACTCTCTGGGGTCCGCTAGCTGCAAGCGCCTGGCGGACAGAGCTTCGGGCTGGCCAGGGGGCGCCGGGAGCCTGAAGTCGCTGGTCCCCGCCCCGCCCCTTCCCTCCTCTCAGCCTCAACTGCCCGCCCGGGCTTACTCTGCTCCTCTGCAGCGAGGTTCGGAGGCCACTGGCGCCGGGAAAGCAGGTTTAGGGGTAAGAGGGGTTCTCGGACCAGACGGAGGCCCCAAGACTGACTCTCCCTAGTCGTGCAAGCCTGGCAGGGGTGCTTGGAGAGCCCTGGGGGCTCCCAGCGAGTCGGAGGGAGAGTCCGCCCCTATGCGCCCCAGACTCAGGCGCCGTCGGCTTCCTGGGCTTTGGCTGAGTCTCTGGGAGGTGAAAAATGAGTCGAGAGAGGAGGAAGGGGCCGGTGGCAGCTTGAATTGCCCTTTTAAAACTGTGTTCCTGCCGCGTAGTCTGCTGCTCCAGGTACCACCATCCTGGTCCGCGGTCTCCGCAAGTGTGTGTGTTTTGTGGTGGAAGAGGAAGAAGGTAACCCAGAGAAAATGAGAAGCTAGAGACGTGACGGCTCTCGGCTTTCGGGGAAAAGGGTCTGTTTACTTATTGGGTGGGGAATGTTTAGCAGGAGAGAAACTTGGGAGAGGTGTGTTAGACGCCGCACAACCTCACTCTGCAGAAAATGGGGGTGGGGCGCGTTAAGGACCAGACCCAGGTAGGTACTGGGGAGGTTAACCCAGAGTTAACTTCATCAGGGGCTAGACAATCACTTTGCGATTTAATACACACTAGGTTTTTTCGGGTGGGGGGGGCTCTGGGATTACCTCCTGGGGGAAGTGTGTTCGTGTGTACATGTGTGCGCCTATCTGTTCGGTGGGTTCTAAAGGGAATTAGTGGGGGCATGGGTGTCCAGAGACAGACAACTCTAGCACCGGCGAGGGGAAGCGAAAGGTGAGAGCTGGGGCGTGTGGGTTGAGAGGTGCGAAAGTTTGGCTTGAAATTAACAGACGCGTGCAATCGCGGCGCGCGGGCATCCCCGTATTTACACCCCCAGCCCTAGGCTTAACGACAGTGGATGGGGGCTGAGAGGACCCAGCGAGGTTCCTCTGAGCTGTGGTCTTTTCAAGTCCTGGAGTCTGTCTGCCCATTTCTTTGGGGGGTTGTCCGTGTAGTGGGGTGGGGTTCACTTCAACCAATCTGACTACTCCCAGGTAAAAAAAATCCCCAGAACCCGTCAAGGGTTAAGTGTGGAGGTGGTCTAGGCTTTTGGCCGCCAATTTCGGAAATAAAATAATTCGCTTGGGCAAAGGCTTCCGCCTAGTTGGAACTAGTCTTCGGAATCCACGGTCTGTCACCGCCCCCACCCCGTTTCCTGACCTTTCTCTGCCTCCCCCATGTCCCCCTGACCTTTTTTCCTAATCCCACCAAGGCCCCCTGGGGGTCCGTGTCCAAACAGCATAGAAGTTGGGGAGGAGGAAACCTCCTTCTCTCATCCATCCAACCCGGGACGCTAGGTCTTCAAGGTGGAGGAAAATAGGGCGGGGGGTGTGCGCGAGTGGAGGAGTGCGGAAGGGGTTAATGAGAGCCCTCTGAATCCTAGCGTTATTTCTTCGGAGTCATTTATCAGATTTTACGGGGGGACCTCCAAGGGCTCTCCGTTTCCACCGAGCGCCATCTAAACAGAGCCCAGGGCTAAAAATACAACATTTTTGTATAAATTGGACTCGCGGCCCAAGCGGCCGCCCCTATGAAAGTCCTCTTTGTGAAGACCATGGAAACGGCGGACAAATAACTCTTTATTAATGCCACAAAAAACGCACTTTAATTATAGTTAGGCAGATCAGAGGCAGGGGGTGGGGGCGAGGCGGCAGCGACCTCGGAAAATTCACAGCCCAACTTTTGTGTTGAAAGAAAAGAAAAACAGAGGAAAAGAAGGAAAGGAGAGACCAAGGGTCAGACGGAGCGCGGGAGACGGCTATAGCAGACGTAGGGAGGGAACCCCGCTCCTCACCGTCCCCTCCCTTCGTCGCACCCCACCTCTGCCTCGATTTTTCTTAAAGGGGTAGACGTCGTCTCGAACTGCTGCACTGGGGTGGGGGAAGCTTTCCCGGAGCTTCCAGCCTGGGAATGAGGCAGCGTCTCCCCGCGGCTCAGCCCCCCTCCCGGCGCCGCGGGCGCTCGCGGCTCTTTCCCTGTTGCGCGCTGGGGCCTGAGGCGCATGTGGAAAAGTGATTAGAGAATTCAGGTTCTGCAGAGTCACTTTTCGGCTGTGCTGGGGTGTGTACACATCTAGCTGGAGAATAGTTTTCCGTGGAAGAAAGGAAAATGAGGATGGGGACCAGCCAGGAAAGGGGGAGCAGAGCTGTCCCCTCGAGGGTGCGCGACTGGATAGACCTGGAGCCAGAGTCCTTACTTCTGTCGGCGGGCAGGCGGGGCGACTGGACAGGTGGCACAACCTCCCTTTCACTGAGTGCTGTCTTGGCAGAAGAAGGGTTAAAGTGGGGTGGGGTAGCCCGCGCGGCGACGTCAAAGATGAGCGGGGACGCCCCTGCCCCCGCCTCTCTGAGGTCCCCTCGGCTTCCGGTACTCGCGCCGGGCGGGCTGCGCCTGCTGTTTAGAGCGTTGGACCGGGCCAGGGCCCCAGCCATTCTCAGCTTGAGTCGCCGCCTCCACCGCCAGGGATCCGGTTACCTGCGCGGGTAGCCGCGCCGGTCCTATCCCGCCCCGCCCCGCCCCGCCCCGAGAGAAGAGTCTTCCGCGGTGCTCCTATACCAACCTCCAGGGAGGCCACGAAAGTCCGCCTCAGTTATTTCCAGGGCAAAATGCGTTAGGAAAATCTCGGCTTCGGACCGGTGACCCCACCTCGCAGAGTCCTCGGAGAACGAAGGAAACCCCAGCCCCTCCCCCGTCTGTTGTGACTGCCTCAGGGCACCGACCGCTTACCGCTATAAATAATCTTTGGCCTGCGGCCACCCCGCGGGGTCTCGCCAGCCCATGGCCTGGAGCCTGGAAATATTTATTCCGAGAGACTCCGAGCGCGGGGTGGGGGTTGGAGACTTCAGCTTCAGGTCCAGCTGTCCGGGATACCTTTTCCCTCCCGAAAGTCATTACTGAAAAACAGCCTTCTGGGGGATGCCCCGGGGCCTCCGGCCTCCTTGCGTTATTTATTATCCTCTCTAGGCCCTACTCTCCAGTTCTTGTGCACGCTGTGAAAAATAAAACCTGCGTTCGTGCGTGCCTGTGTGTATTTGGTGGGGGTGGGGCAGGTGACTGGTGCGAGGGTTGGAGGCCTGTGCCCCTCCCTCGCCCCATGGGCCCTCTGGAGACAGGCACCTGAGAGAAGTTACTCATGTGGCTCCCGCAGGGTTCTGGCTTCCAGTCGTCCCGGAGGGAGAAGTATGGCAACGTGTTCAAGACGCATTTGCTGGGGCGACCGCTGATACGCGTGACCGGCGCGGAGAACGTGCGCAAGATTCTCATGGGTGAGCACCACCTCGTGAGCACCGAGTGGCCTCGAAGTACGCGCATGCTTCTAGGGCCCAACACAGTGGCAAACTCCATAGGTGACATCCACCGCAACAAGCGCAAGGTAAGAACTCTGGCCCCTTTCTTCCATGCACCCCGCCCTCTCGGGGTAAGGAGTTCATGGACACCCACAGAACATCCCCCACCCAAATCAACACCTTTCCACACTATGCTTGCGGAACCGGCAGTTCCCTGCCTAGATAGCTTTGAGCCTGGATCCAGGGCCTGCACAGGCCTCCTTCCGGTCCAACCTCCTGGAGTCTACTGCACCCTGCACACCACCGGCTAGGACAGAACTTGAATGTGCGGGCTCTGGGGTGTCCAACGCCTGTCCTTGGTGTGCTCCACAGAACTGGAAAAAGAAAGGGACCGGACAGTTGGCCGGAGCTTTCCTTTTTACCAGTTTCCCCCGAAAATTCATTCTAAAGTCAAACTTGGCCCTTCCACCACAGCTTGTTTTAAGGGAGACACTGACAGGCGCGGGGGTGAGGGGCGAGGGGCGAGGGCACCTTGTGGGCAGCAGTTGCGGGGCCTTGTCGGGAAGAGATGCGGAGAACTTTCGGCCACTGTACGCACCAGCCTGGACCGGGGGCGGGGGAAGGGAAGGGGTGGGAGAGCAGCCGAGGCACGGGCGGGGATCAAAACACACCCACCCCTCTAAAGAGGAAGAGAAAGTGGGTGTTTATCCCGTGGATTTCCCGAGCGGCTGAAAGAGGCGCGGAGGAGGCGAGCTAGAGCGCACTGAGCAGGCCTCCCCGCCCCCTCTCTGGGCTGAGCCTCCGCAGCAGCTCGGAGCTCCGGCGGCACGTGCTGTTTGAACTGCAGTAACCCGAAAGCTGAGCCGGCGGGCGGGGCTCCGGCCTCGGGCTTGAAGCCGCCAGGAGGGAGGCTGCACTACCTTCTCCACTCCATTTTTTTCCTTTGGGTCAGAGGACTCACCCCAATTTGAAACCTAAAGGAAGGAGAGAGGTAGCCTCTCATTTCCCGGAGCAGTGGCTGGGCTCCGGAGCCCCGAGGAGGCGGGGGCAGCTCCCTGGGCCAGAAGTCGTGTGTGTAAGGTTGTCATGGAGCATTGTACTGCTCGCTGACCCATCTTGCAGTATTTAGAGTTCTCCGAACAGCCTATGAAGGGTAATTCTCTATAGCAGACAAAAGAAGGAATATCAAAGGGAGGAGATTGGTCTTTATTCCCCCTACTTTACTAATAAATTGACTATTTGAGGATTGGTCTTAGTCCTACCTCCCGAGTTCCCTAATAAATTGACTAGTTCAGGAACTGAAAAGGGGCTCCCAAAGTCATCTCTTCCGTCTGCCTCACTCAGTGCTGGAAGCAGTTAACACAGCTTGGGGACAAAGTGGGTAGGAGTTTGTGGGTGTTGCTGGGAGGGGGCTGTAGGCTTAGGAATTAGGGCTTTTCAAATGTGTTGGAGGAGACTCCACCAAAGGCCCATTCCCAAGAGTAAGGAGAGCTGAGACTCAGGAATCCAGCTCCAAAGCAGATGAGGAGCTGCTTGCTTCCTCATTTCATCTTTATAGAGGCTTTGACAAGAAAGGAATTGTCCCCTTTTCACAGAAGACTTGGAGAGGTTGGTTGAGACTTGAACCCATCAAGAAACAAAGAAAAGGCTGGGCTGAGCCTGCAACATAGGCCTTCAGCTTCCATGGGTATAGTTGTTTCTGGGACACCGTGTTAAGTCCTACTCAGTCCTGCTGGCTCAGGGTTGCCAGAACTGGAAGGGGTGGGGAGTGCTGCGAGGAAGAAGTCTTGGCCAGAACTAGAGTGAGAGACCCTAGGGCTTTGGGATGAGGCTTTTGCCTTGGATTTCCACCCATACTCTGACTGATTTAGCATTGGGCCTCCAGGTGTCCACTGGGGAGGCCTGTCTGGAAAGCCCCAAGGTTTTGGCCTATGAGGGAGGAAAGAGAAGAGGGAGAGCACAGAGAAACAGTCCCAAGAGGAATATGTAGGGCAGGAAGAGGATGAGATGGGGAGAAGGCTGGGATGAGGGCAGAGGCTGAGAGCCCTGGATGAGCTGTAGGTGATGCCCCTATTCAAAGTACCTGGCCCTCCAGCTCTTTGGGGGTGGGGAATTGCCAGAAGCCAGTTCATCCCGGCAAAGAGGCTTGAGACCAAATACAGGGGCTTCTCTTTTGGTGTACTAGTTGTGTCCTTGCTATAAGGAGCATGTGTGTGTGTCCCATGGTAAATGGGTAGTCAACTAGACAAAAGGATTCTTCCCCCCAAATCTCCCTAATTCATGATCTATAAACCTCCTTTTACTGAATTCATAGAGGCCTGGGGTTAGGTACATAGAAGTAGGATATTGCTCCTTTGCCCTCACAAAGTAGTCTAGCTGAAAGGATGAGAATACCCAGAGGTATTGTTCATGTTAGTCCTGGAGAGAATGGCCAGACTGCTGGATCCAGTGCCTGGTGGACTCAGTGTGGCCTGGGTAGGTGCTGCTGTGTGCCATTCCTACTGCCTTATTCATCCCACTCTGCAGACAGGGACCTGGCTGAGTGGACTGCTGGGCCAGGCCCAGCCTGGTTAGAAGGTATGTGCAGGAAGTGAGGCCCAGGTGTGCTGGGGCCCGGCTGGTAGAGAACTAGAAGCGTCACTGTTTCCATTGGGGTTGGTGGCCCTCCCCTTCTCTGGGAGGTCTGACCAGATGTGCTGGGAAGAGGCTCCTCACTGCCATCACTGCACACCAGGTGTTTGCCCTGGCTGCCCTGGTGGTCTAGGTCCAACAGAGTGGGGTTGCTAGGGAAAAAGTCCAGAAAATCTTGCCCAGTCTAACAGAATCATCTCTGGAAGCCAGGCCTGTGTCCCTACAACCAGGGCCTCAGACTCCCTCCTCCTAGGTTACCCCTTCCCCTGCTGAGGGCATAGGGTATCTCTGGTGGGTAGAGAAAGGACCCTATCTTTCTCTCTCTCTCTCTTTTTTTTTTTGAGACAGTCTCACTTTATTACCCTCTGTAGAGTGATATGGAGTCACACAGCTCACAGCAACCTCCAACTCCTGGGCTTAGGCAATTCTCTTGCCTCAGCCTCCCGAGTAGCTAGGACTACAGGCGCCTGCCACAATGCCCGGCTATTTTTTTGTTGTTGTTGCAGTTTGGCTGGGTCCGGGTTTGAACCCCTCACCCTCAGTATATGGGGCTGGTGCCCTATCCACTGAGCCACAGGTGCCACCCAACCCCATTTCTCTTCATGTGTAAAGAGGCTGGGTCTTACTCTAAAGGGATGGATGGAATCTGGTTAGGAAGGTATAGTGAAATAGTCAGAGACATGGAAAATTTGGGGGATAGTTCTATAGGATTGCACATTTCCTCTCTCCCTTTAGAGGAAAGGCCAAGCCTCTTTGTACCAAGAGGCCACCTGCTTCAGGGCATCCTGGACAGTGGCCCTGAGATATCCTCAGGTACTTGGAAAATATCTTAGGGTGGTACTTAGCTTGGAGCCCCTGGACTGGGGAGACCCCAGGAGCAATCACCTTGCTGTTTCTACCCAGACCCCTGCCTGCAGGGCCTCTGTGCCTGAAGCTGAGGTACAGGAACAGCCTTAGGAGGTGGGGATCAAGAAGCCCTACCTGCCCACCCACTGTCCCTCACTGTTGGCCTTTGAGCCCCATCCTGGGGTGAGGGTAAAGGTCAGGCTTAGGGTCACCACACTCCTCTCAGAAACCCTATGCCTCCTGGAGTGGAATGGCCAGGAGGGTAGAGCCAGGCCACCCATGATTGTGGGCTCCTGGGGAAGACTAGCTCATACCTGGCTCTAGGAGGCCCCAGAAGCTCCATCCTGCATAGGATGGGAAGGCTGGTAGCATGGCTAGGCAGCCCTCCTGCTGAGAGCTCTGCCCCAGTCCCTGGCATAGGCACAGGGCCTTTGTTCTGCCAACCCAAGTCCTTCACCCAAAAGTTACTGTAGCATCAGCGGTGGGCGCAGGGGCTGCTGAGGGGGTGGTGGCAGGAGCGGATCTCTTTGAAGGTCAGCGGGGGAGGGAGCCCACAGTCAGCTGCCAGGGCGCCCGGGAGTGGGTGCCTCCCTCTGCACGCCCTTGTGCCGGACAGCAGGCTGGTGGGCGGGCTGGGCGTGGGGGCTACTGCCTGTCTTTGTCCCTCTTTTCGGTGTCCTCCCAGGAGGGAGAGGGGTCCAAGGCTGTGATGCTGATGTGTTTGTTTACTCTCCCAGCCTTGGAAGACAAATGTGGCCTTGGTGGGAGTGGGGAGGTTTGGCTGGGGTGTACTCTGGCCTTGTTCCCTGTGCCACCCTCTGTGTTCCCCAGGCCTAAAGGAAAGGGGCTCCAGTGGCCTGAGAAATGCTGAGAACAGACCAGAGTATCCTTATCCTTAGAATAAAGTTAGGCTATAGAGGAGGGTCCCTTTCAGGACTTTTAGATAAATTCAGAAACCACGAAGGCTGGTAGAGGGCAACTTGATGGGGTCTGGGGTTGTGGGAGTCACAGGTGTCAGGGACTTTGCTGGATATGGCCAGTTATGCCCTGCACTGTGGCCTTGGAGAGCCCTTCTGCCTCTGGGCCTCAGCTTTCCAAGGAAAAGGAAGGGTTGAGAGCATCCAGGCAAACCCTTTCAAATTCTGTGGCTTGGTGGGTATTTGCCAAGCTCTGCCTTCCTCTCCCTACCTTGTGCATTTGCTGTCTGTGTGGAGGAGTTAAGGCCATGTTAGGGAGGTGGGAAGGAGGTCTTGAAGTATGATAATTACAGCTAGAGTCAGATGGGGGACAATCACTCTGTTTTCACTGAAGCTGAAAGGAGCATGTGCAGGCTGTTGGAGGGGATCTAGGCTAGTCCAGTGGGACCAGAGAGCGTACCCAGCCCCACACACCAGGATGGTGCATTTCCAACCTTGGGGGAAGCCGCCTGGCATTTCCACTGGGCCAGGGTAAAGCTCAGGCCCAGTGGAAATGCTAGGCAGCTGGGAAGATGATGTCTTCTCTTGTTCTCTCCCCCCTTGCTTTAGCGTAAAGTACACACCTTGGCGTCACCCCTATGTGGATGGCTGCCACAGCGGCTGCCCGCACTGTTATTCTTTCCACTCTGCAGGCCTCGGCTCTGGTAGCTTGGCCGGGTGGCCTGCTGGGGCCCCCACCTCTTTTGGGCAGCTGCTTCCATTCCTCCCAGTCTGAGTCATTGGCCTGGGCAGTGGGTTCCCTCTCTGACTCTTCTCACTCCCACAGCTGCCCATCCATTTGTCTATCCATCCATGGTGTCTATCTGCTTCTCATAGTGACCAGCAGAGAAGGGGGATGGTTACCTGGCTGAGAAGCTGAAACATGAAGCAATCCCCCTTACAGGGGCACTGGATGAAAGGCAGAGTGAGGGGGGCCTGGCTGGTAGGGAAAAAGCATTTGTAGAAACAATTACAGGAATTTGAGCCTTGACAAACCCCAGTGGTGCTCCCAGACCCTGTTGTGAGATTGGTCCTTATTCTGGAGGGAGGAAGAGAACCAGCCATGTGGGCTCCATTGGGGGTTTAAGAGGGGAGGTGTCCAAGGACATCCCCCATGGGTGGAAGCCATCCTCTCTCCAGCCCTTGCCCTGAGGCCCTGGCCTTGGTGGGAAGTCCATACCTGTGGCTCCCTCTGCAGGGCTTGGCCTGGGCCTGGCCTGGTTCCCAGTGACCTTTGTTTGACATTCTTGGCTCACTTTTGGGAATTCCCAGGGAAGCCCCAGAGGGAAACAAAGCAGCCTTGGCTTCTGTGACAACTGTGGCCAGAGAAGTCTCTTCTGGGTGCCTGGAATCTTTTCTTTCTTCACACTGAGTGGCTACCCGGGCACCTTCCCACTGTGCCCAAGTCCAGACCCTGGCAGGCGGCTCCTCAGACCCAGCCCACCTGACACTGCCCAGGCTTCCTGTGCCCTAGCCAGCATGTTTGGCTCCACTTGTCCTATGTGGTGGGTGGTGGTTTCTGAGCTTCCCCAGCTTTGGAAGTGCCTGCATTGTTAACCCTCGGTACAGACCCAGAGATGAGGCTGTGGAGTCTTCCTGGTACTCAAGAGACCCGAAGGTCTTTGGAACAGCTGGGCTGGTGGCAGGGACAGGGATTTGATAACCTCTGAGTAAAGCCCTGGGGGCTGGAGAGTGCACTACTTCCCTTTGCTCAGCTTTTCATTTGAGTAGTTTCTCCTCCTGGGGTGCTCTGAATGGTGAGACAAGCCAGGTGAAAGGACCTCAGAACATCCAGTTGGACTCTCATTGAACAAGTAGGGAAACTGAGCTACAGAGAGGCAGCCACCTGCTGGCTGTCAGCCAGCAAGTTAGAGACTGCTCAAGACAAGGGCCTTGGTTCAGCTTCAGTTCTCTTTCCAGAGGCCCTGGCTCCAGGGGCCTTCAGGTTACAAGTTGGCAGTGGTTTTCTTGGGACATTCCAGCTCCCAGCCTTGATCAGTACCTCTTTCCACCCAGGGCCTGGGGTGGGCCCCCTGCTCTTGGAGTCACTACGCCCATTTCCAGGTTCTCCATCCCTCTTGTCGGTCCCTGCCCTGCTTGGCCCCCAAAGGCCCGAACAGGAGCGATTCATCCGGTTGTCGCTAGAGGGCGCAGGGAATGCAAACTACGGGGCAGGGCAGAGCTAGTTGGCGGGTGCGGAAGGCGCCCTCGGCACTTACTTTGGGAAATCGTGGGATGGCCCTTCTAGGGCCACTATGGCCCGTGTGGGCTGTGTAGTGGCGACTGGCAGGCCCTCTCTAGGTGACTTGAGCATCGCCAAGTTCTGGGGTGCCTCGAGTGGGTAACATCTACTTTAAGGGCAAGTGGATAGTGGCATTCATGTGCTTGGTGAAGTGAAAGGAACCCCAGCCCTCACCTGTTTCAGTCAGCATTTTACAGATGAGAAAACTGAGGCTTGGAAGGTGGTGGTGATTTATCAGTGATCATACAAGAAGTTGGTGGATGATTCGTAGGTAGAACTCAAGTCTCTGGGTGCCCAGCCTCTCTTTTTCCCATCACCCTGCTGCACGTAACTAGCTTTTTGTGTGTGTGTGTGTGTGTGTGTGTGTGTGTGTGTGTGTGTAGACAGAGTCTCACTTCATCGCCCTCGGTAGAGTGCTGTGGAGTCACAGCTCACAGCAACCTCCAGCTCCTGGGCCTAAGCGATTCTCTTGCCTCAGCCTCCCAAGTAGCTGGGACCACAGGTGCCCACCATAGCGCCCAGCTAATTTTTGATGCAGTTCAGCTGGGGCCGGACTTGAACCCGCAGCCCTTGGTATATGGGGTCGGCGCCCCACTCGCTGAGCCACAGGCACCGCTCCACGCAACTAGCTTTGATAGGGCCTGTGGGGCATGGCTTCTGCCCTCCTCCCCTCCACAGACTCATCTTTGGGCCCCAGTCTGCCATGTGATGGGGCCCCTGATCAGTCCCTACCTTGTTCCTTTCATGACAGAGCTCCTAGTTTGCCCTGGGCCAGCCAGCTCTGAGCCCAGTGTGGCCCTTCCTGGGTCCCCCTTTCCACCTCTAGCCTCCCCACAGAGGCCTGGTAGCTGCAGAGTAATTTTTTTGCCTCTTACCTTGTTTCCTGATGAGCCTGCTCAGCAACCAGGTGACACTTTCTGCTCACTCCATGGCCTCTTTGCTGTTTCGTAAGAGTCCTTACCTGATTGGTGCTGGGCTTTTGGGGATCCCCTCTCACCCCCAAGACCCATTGCTCAAGGGCTGAGCCTCGATTCCTAAGGACATCATGGTGGGGGGCTGAGGCAGACAAGCACTACCTTTATCTATAACTCTCTGAAGTGGGGTTGCCACTGAAGTCCCCCCTGGAAATTCCCGAGGACCTCCTAAACTGGGCAAGGTGTGCATGACCCATCCAGGCCTGCACTGTCCCAGGTGACCTCCTATCATCCTTTTGCCTCTTGGCTCTCCCTTTGTAGCAGGAACAGCCCCAAACAGGGCGGGCCTTTCTGCCCCTCACCGGCCTCCTGCCCTCCCTCCCTCTCTCCACTGGGAATTTCGGAATGAAAGTGCTATTGTGAATGCCTGGCTGGGCCACTGAAGGGCCAGCACTGTTATTTCTGCAAACCAGCCCTCCCATTAGCCATGCAGGGCTCAGGCCAGGAAAATGTTACCTTTCCTCCTTGAGCTGACTGCAGGGGAAATTCTCACATTTACAGTTTGTGCAGTGGTTGTGTTTGGGGGGCAGAAGGAAGGGCAGTCCTGTGTGTGTGGCTTGCTTGAGGCAGGGTGAGGGGCTCCTTCTGCATGGCCTCTCCCATCTCAGCCTTCGCAATGACCTTCCTTTGGTGCTTGTGGGGGGCACCCCTTTCTGCTCTAGACTCTGGGGGAGATGGAAGTTGTTGGTTATGAGTGAGACCCACAGGCCGTCAGTAAATAAACTAACATCCCCATTTCTCCTACACATGAAAACCATGTGCTGGGACTTCTTAGTGAGAAGGGGCCATGCGGGGAGTTGTTGAACCAATCAGGAGGATGGAAGGCAGGAGAGGTGGAAACAGGGGCTCATTGGCCACTTAAAATGGTCCTGGAAGATGCAGAGAATTAAAAAGGCTTCTGTTTGTCTTTATGATGTTTTGGAGTTGAAAGCCATTGCTCCCATATCCCTCCTTCTATACCTGGCCACACTGAAAAAATTTTAATGCCATAACTGTTAATAAACACCCTAGAATCTCCACCCAGTAGATGTTTAACAGGGAATGAGAATAATTTTGGATCCTAGGAGGTGCTCCTTGTGATCTAGCTTCGAACTCTCTTGCTTTCCCATCAGTAGAAGAGAAGAACCACCTACTGATTTCCCACCTCTTCCCCAACCAGTCCACTGACCTGTGTTTCACTTCTCCTGGGCACTTCTGTTTGTGTCCTGGGATTTAGGAATGGGCCCCTGCAGTGGGAGGGCAGCCTCCATGCTCCAAGGTTCTGCTCAACCTCCTCAGTGCCCCCTACAGAATTGTTGACAGCTGAACTGCCCAGTCTCCAACCCTTTGCATTGTGTGGAACTTGGAATTTTCCCTGGTTGTAGTCATGGGATAGGTGCTTCGTCCAGGTAGAGTGTGGGCCAAGCCAGCTTTAGGGGGTCAGCCCAGGGCTTGCCTGCCAGTTCACCCACCTGCCTTTCTACCCCACAAGGTCTTTTCCAAGATTTTCAGCCATGAGGCCCTGGAGAGCTACCTGCCTAAGATCCAGCTGGTGATCCAGGACACCCTTCGTGCCTGGAGCAGCCACCCTGAGGCCATCAACGTGTACCAGGAGGCTCAGAAGCTCACCTTCCGCATGGCTATCCGGGTGCTGCTGGGCTTCAGCATTCCTGAGGAGGACCTTGGGCATCTTTTTGAGGTCTACCAGCAATTTGTGGAGAATGTCTTTTCCCTGCCTGTCGACTTGCCCTTCAGTGGCTACCGGCGGGTGAGGATCCTGGGCCTGGGAGAGGAGATAGGGCATCCTGAGCTTATTTACCCACAGGGAGGGCAGCTTTCTCCCAGGCACAGGGCACATGGATGGGAGATAGGGTTTGGCAAGACAGCAGCTGGAGCCTTGGCTTGGCTGTCTGTGTGGATGACAGCTCCTTCTCCCTTCAGGGCATTCAGGCACGGCAGACCCTGCAGAAGGGACTGGAAAAGGCCATCCGGGAGAAGCTGCAGTGCACCCAGGGCAAAGACTACTCAGATGCGCTGGACATCCTCATTGAGAGCAGCAAGGAGCATGGGAAGGAGATGACCATGCAGGAGCTGAAGGTGGGGGTGGTGGCTCCCCCAGTGAGCAACAGTG
The DNA here is from genome assembly GCA_963573935.1 of Arctocebus calabarensis. Taxonomy (NCBI): domain Eukaryota; kingdom Metazoa; phylum Chordata; class Mammalia; order Primates; family Lorisidae; genus Arctocebus; species Arctocebus calabarensis. The sequence goes on from CAUYON010197163.1 coordinate 40,680, forward strand.
CACCCGTGCTCCATTGTGGAGCTTCCTCTTTGGAAAGATCTCTCTCTCTCTCACAGCATGTGTTTTCTGAGTGGGGATGGAGGGGGCAAAACTGGAAGCAGAGACTGTGTCTGTGCCCCTGCTGTACAGGATGGCACTGGGCTGCCTGACCTCCTTGAGCAGGGGTCTCAGTTCAAGTTCCCAGTAGCCCTGAAGGCTTCCGAAGGAAGTGTAGGCCTCATAGGGAAAGCCACTTGCTTGAGGCCAACCTCAGCCCTTGGGGAATAGCAGGCAAGTTTTGTGTACACAAGGAGGTCTCTTCTTCCACTCCACAGCCTTTTCAAGCTGGTGGCACTTTGCTGGCTCTCCCATCCTTCCTGACATCTGCTGAGGGCAGCTGGGCTCCATGGAGGGCTTCCCACCTGCCCTGATGTGGGGAAATGTTCCTCCTGAGGGGGGGGTCCATTAGTCCCTCCCCACTAAGCTCTGCTTGCCCCCTCAATGCCAAGTACCTACAGATACTGCAGACTCCCCATCCCCCCTGTCTTTGCTTCTTCATATTCTAGCTCCAGTTTTTTCCCTGGGGAGCCAGGAAGAGCCTGGAATGACTCTCCTATTGTGCAAGTTTTGTGACTTTTAGGTGCCGTGGCAAGTCAGGGACCCAGGCTGCTTCATTCCTCTCTCTGGGCCCAGAACCCATATTTGTAAAATGTGGAACTTGGAGTGAGAAAAGCCACTGGGGCTATGTCCTGTGGCATCCATACCCAGTATCCAGCTCCCCAGAGAGCCCTCGGGGGGATCTTTAAGTTCTCTGGGGGTCCCAGGCCCTCAGGGCTGTGCAGGCTGCCTCCCAGAATCCCTAAGGTCCCCTTTCGCCCACCAGCCATCCTCCTCCTGGGGATGGAGGAGAGCGCTGGGGCTGGGAGTAGAAAGGCCGAGTATAGGCCCCATGTCCCCTACACATCACACACATGCGTACACACTGGCCACCCAAGGTTTGGCTCCTTGGATTTGTTCCTTTTCTTCTGTGGGTTCACTGAATTGATCAGGTCTCAGGGGCTGGCAAGAATCCAGCAGTGAGGAGTGGCCCTAATCTCAAGGGACTAACAGGCTAGTGTCTCTGCCTGGTCACAGCAGTTGTGTCTCCTGCCCAGCCAAGGACTGGCTGTGACACTTGTGCCATTGTGGCCCTGATGCCCAGGCATGTGAGGCTCAGAGGAAGCAGAATTTGCAACAACAAGTGGGCAGGGCACAGCACAGATGGCCCTATGCACTGGGCATACCGGCAGAATGGGGCTGTTCCCAGGTGAGCCAGCCTGGCTGAACCCAGATGGTCAATGGTGCCTCTCCTCTGTGCCCCTGCAGGATGGGACCCTGGAGCTGATCTTCGCGGCCTACGCCACCACAGCCAGCGCCAGCACCTCGCTGATCATGCAACTGCTGAAGCACCCTGCCGTGCTGGAGAAGCTGCGGGAAGAGCTGCGGGCCCAGGGCATCCTGCACAGTGGCGGCTGCCCCTGCGAGGGCACCCTGCGCCTTGACACGCTCAGCGGGCTGCGCTACCTGGACTGTGTCATCAAGGAAGTCATGCGCCTCTTCACACCCATTTCCGGAGGCTACCGCACTGTGCTGCAGACCTTCGAGCTCGACGTGAGACTGGGCCCTTTGGGCTGGGTGCTGGGGGTCCCCAGGGGCTCTGCTTTGGGGGCTTGGGGCTGACTGAGGGGAATGACCAGCCTCCTGCTTGGGTACCTCAATCTGATGGAGGGATAGTGCTTGCTTCAGGGAGCCCAATCTGATGGGAGAGATGCAGCTCCAAGTGCAGAGTGAGAGGAAGCCAAGTGTCACATGTGAAGGTGCATGTGGACGTCCGTTAATGTACATAAGACTGGACTAACATAAACAGGGAAGGCTGGCCAGGCCTGGGGGACCGCCGTGTCTCTAGGAGCTAGGGACAGGCAGGCAGTTCTCCCCTACCCTGGCCACCTCTGTCTCTCACCACCGGCCCCTGACCCCCTTCTTGCCTCCAGGGTTTCCAGATTCCCAAAGGCTGGAGTGTCATGTACAGCATCCGGGATACCCACGACACAGCACCTGTGTTCAAAGATGTGAACGTGTTTGACCCTGACCGCTTCAGTCAGGCACGGAGTGAGGACAAGGATGGCCGCTTCCATTACCTCCCATTCGGCGGCGGCGTCCGGACCTGCCTGGGCAAGCACCTGGCCAAGCTCTTCCTAAAAGTGCTGGCAGTGGAGCTAGCCAGCACGAGCCGTTTCGAGCTGGCCACCCGGACCTTCCCCCGCATCACCCTGGTCCCTGTCCTGCACCCCGTGGACGGCCTCAGTGTCAAGTTCTTTGGCCTGGACTCCAACCAGAACAAGATCCTGCCAGAGACGGAGGCCATGCTGAGTGCTACAGTCTAGCCCCGCTCCAACCACACCCACCTCAGCCCCATCATGGGGTGGGGGTGATGGGAGGTAGAAACCTGTGTGTGGGAGGGGGCCAAACCTGGGGAGGGCAAGTGGCCCCCATACTTGCCCTTCCTGGTTCCCTTTCCCTGGCAAACCCTATTCAAAGCCAAAAGGGCCTCATCCTTCCTGGAGATGAACTCCCCTCCTGGCTCCTGCTTCCCCCCCAGGTACCTCCCAGTTCCCACCAGCTCAGCCTCTGGGAAATGGCGAGACTGGGGCTCTGCATGCCCATGACAGTGTTAGATGTTGCTTGTGCTACAGTGTTTGCTTGTGATGCTCTGAACTGCTCCCTTCCCTCTGTTCCTTCCCAGCCCTTTTAGAAGGAGGTCAGGCCATTGAGCTGGGGGTGGCAGGAAGAGAGATGCCCACTTTGGTGCACTTTTCAGCGCCCTCTCCCCGCTGCCCCACCCCCTTTGGTTGCCAGAGAATAGCATCCTGAGTAATGGAACAGAAGTCAGCTCCAGCAGGGACAGGGGCGCCACCAATGTGGAGACCCCCACCCCCACTTCCCTCTCACCAGTTTGGACATATGAAATTAACTATTGCTGCTACTTGTTCTGTCCTCTGACCTTGGGGCAAAGGAGCCCCAGGCCTGTCCCCCAGCATCCTCCCTGCTGGTCCTGGGCAGGCGCACTGACATCCCACTTCCCAGCCTCTGCTGAGCTCGGCTGCTCTCCGCTACACACACACCCAGCCAGGCCTTGGCTCATGGGCTCCCCACCCCCATATTTATTCCCTGATAGAGAATCCTGGCAATGTGGGGGCCTGGAGCAAACATTTCCTATACCGCCAGCCTCTGTTCTACCTGCCCCAGGTGAGACATCTGTGAGTGAAGAGGAAGGGGTCTCTGTCAAACCCAGCCCCCTGGCCTGGGGTGGAGAAACTCCCCAGGCTCTAGAAGTTATTTGAGTTCAACCTCAGAGCTTTGCTCCTGAGCTGAAATCTAGCCCCTCTGTCTGTTGTCCCCCAGGGGGATGGGGCCATGGCCCATTTCTTCCTGTCTGTCCCCCATCATAACCCCAATTATGTGGATTTGGAGACTGGCATGGTTCCCTGCTTGGCCATTGTGCACCCCAGTGCCCCTCCAGCTAGTGAGTATGGGGCAGGATACGGGTTCTTTCTGCTGGTGAGGAGCACGGACCTGGATCTTCCCTTCTTTGCCCCTTACCTTGTGCCCTTAGCCCTTGGAAAGGTGCCCTTGACATCCCTTCTGCTCTATGCCACTGTCTGCTTAGTCCAGCTCAGGGGAGTGGGGACAAGATGAAGGCAAGGAGGAGGTGAGTGCAGAGGCAGTCCTTCCCTCAGTGACTGGAGGCTTCATGGCCTTGAGAAGCTGCAGGGTGGGCTGCAGGGAGAGCCGAGGACGACGATATGTGCCATTTGTCAGAAGGGATTGGGTTGAGAACTAGAAAGTCTGGATGACTGGGTAGAAGAGTAGCTCCTGCCACTGGCATTTTGAGTGTTGGCAATTTGGAATCCCTCCCGGGGATGGTCTGGGGGCCTTTGGTGAGTCTCTTAGCAATTTTGTTTGTTTTCAAAATTTTCTTTGCTTTCCATGTTTATTGATTTCTGATGTTATTATAAAAGCAGTGACTCCTCTTTACAAGAAAGTCAAAGCATAGACAAAGAAAGAAGGATGTGATGATTCCCCAGTTGCTGCTGTGAGCAGCTTAGCACCCCCCGCACAGTGTCAATGGGCAGACCCATGGTGGACCCCATGAGCCTTGCCAGTAGACTTTACAGAAATGGGCTCATACTTCACAGACCATTCCGTAACCACCGATTCTCAAATGTTTCCTTTCATAGTACTTTTCACTACTAAAAAACAGTGTAACAGACATTCTCAGCAAAAATACAGTAGAACCTCCATAGTTGACCCCCTCCCTACACTGACCACCTCCTTTAGTTGACCTAATTTTCACAGACCAGACATGCACCCCATGTACGTATCAGTATAGCAGATTTAGTTCCTTATGTTGACCAGTTTGTTATATACCCTTGGGTGGTCAACTTACAGAGGTTCTACTGTAGTCTGAATTTAAAAAAAAAATCAGTAAAATCCCTCCAAACCTCCACTGTCCCCCCAGTCCTGAAGAACAGGCCAAAATGTATAAAGACTCGTCAAAGCTTGCAAAATAGCTTCATGGTACACCAGAATCTGTTACTCACAAAAAAGCCCAGGTTTGTTTTCTTTGAAGGTGATCAGCTGTGCCCTGCACCAGTTGTTTTTAACTGAATAACTTGGAGTGCCGTAAGTGTGACTTCATACAGGGTCTGGCCCTGGTGAGGGGCTGGGGGCTGGAGGGCTCAGGGAAGCCTCAGGGACCTTCCCTTTGGGTGGCCAGCCTGGGAGGGGAACAGAGGGAAAAGCTGAAGGGATCCCTGTGAGAAAGGAAAGAAGGATCTTTTGCCCCGCTGGGTCTCAAAGGTGTAAGAGAGAGCTACAGAAAGCTCTGGCTGGCTGACAGCATCCCACCGTCAGAATTCACCCATCTCTCCTCGGTAGATCTGTATTGAGATATCTATGTCCAGGTGTTTGCGTGTGTGTTTTATAGAGCTAGCGTTAGATGAGTGAGGTTTTCTCACTTACCATTCCTAACTATTGTAACTTGACATTAAAAAGACAAAACCCCACAAAACTCTTCCTGCCCTGGGCTTGCAGATTGAAGCACTTTTGATGTTGGGCGCTGGCGTTTGTGTTCTGGGCACCACCTTGCCCCCCTGCCCAGATCGCTATAATATTATTTTATACACAAGACTTTTTTTTTTCATAAATGTTATAATTTTGTGTCTGTCTTTATAAACTATTATAAGTACTATTTTGTTATAATTCAAAATAGATATTTAGTATAAAGTTTTTTGCTGTTAAATATTTGTTTTATTTAGTAAAATATGAATTTTTCTCTATTGTAAACATGGTTCAAAATATTAATATGTTTTTATCACAGTTGTTTTAATATTGAAAAAGCACTTGCGTGTTTTGTTTTGATATGAAACTGGTGCCGTATGAGTGTTTTTTTGCTGTCATGTGGTTTTAATCTGTATATAATATTCCATGTTGCATATTAAAAAATGAATGTTGTGCATTTTGTGATCTTGGAAATACTCATTATGGCTCTTTTATAAGCTTCCATAATAAACTGTGGGGACTCACACTTGTCTTCTTTGCCTCTCTGCTCTCTTCCTTCTCATCCTTATAGAAAGGGTCCTCCTGAGCTACCAACATTTCCATCAGCAACACTCAGCCAAATTTCTCAGGAAGTTCTTCCCAATAATAACATCTGACCTGCAAGGCCAGTTGACTGCTCTGTGTGTGCAGGCACAGAGAAGTCTGTGCAGTATTCTGGAAGGAGTGGCTTCCCCCGGGGGAGGGAGAGATGTAAGTGGTCAACCTGTTGGGACAGCTGGGAGGCCACTCACCCCTGCACAGTATGGCTTTCACTGGCTGTACTAGCTGTCTGATGGCTGGGCGTGGGGGTGAGGAGATCTAAGGACCTGTCTTCAGAAACTACTTGGTCAGATTGAATGAGAACACAGGTCAGTGTCCACAACCACATGGCAAACTGCAGAGCAGGATTCAATTCCTCAGAATTCCTGCCTCATGTCTCATGTCAGCACCACTGAAAGCCTGTGTGATGGTAGTTGCAGGATCAGATTCTGTGATCAAATAAGTTTGCTGGCCTTATCAGAACCTTGAGCATAAGGAGTAGTACAGTGTAGGGTGGATACAGGCTGCAGCACTCTCCAGGTCTATCTGAGGACTGAAATCTTGTCCCCTTTTGTTGATTAGTATATTTTTACAGAAAGCTCCACAGCCTGACTGTTACTGAGGTCTGAGGTGAGACCCAGCAAAGGGGATGACCTTCAGTGCAGAGACAAGCAAGACCCAAGGTGGTTCCAAGGACTAAGAGGCAGTGGGTGGGGAGGGAAGGCAATGAGAGACAGAGTCTTCACTCCCAAGCTGCACACTGGGAACCAGAAAGACCACAGAGTGTCCAGGCTGGTCCCAGACTCTTCTGTGCATGCCCTGGTCCTCTCCCCACAGTCTGGGAGAGAAAATCCACCCCTGAGCTGGCAAAAGGAGAAAAGTCTCTTTGTGGCTGTAGTGTTTCTTTTTGGTACAGTCTGTTGGACCCAATCAACTCAGAGCACCTGGCTCAAGTACACCCTGGGGCACAGGGTCTTGCCCTGCCTGGGTCACAGGGCCCGACATCCAGAAGAGAATTCCCAGCAGCTCATCTGCCCTGTGTGGCCTTTCTGCTTCACCGACCACCCTGTCCACACTCCCTGGTGCCCTGGGTTCCCGTAAGCCTGACCCCAACCCCAGCTCTCTGTTCTCAGGGTAGGGAGGGGCAGGGGTGATTCCCTATTTTCCATATGGTAAGGCAGAGTCTCGCAGTGGCAGCAACTTTCCCAAGGCCACACAGAAGTGAAGGGTAGTATAGGCTGCCAGCACTGCCTTGCACATGCCTGGCACCAAGGGGCTGCCTCAGACAGAAGCCCCCTCTATCAGCAGGAGCAGTGAAAAGCCTCTGCTTCTGTGGGGAAGCATGCCAGGGTAAGGTAGCAGTTTTTAAGAGTGTAAATTCCACCTCTCTTGGTGGAATGTCCTTGTGCGGCAGTAGAGGTGAAGGGAGCATGGTCCCTGGGCTGTCCTTGTCCTGACCACCCTGCTGTGGGGCGGCAGGATGGGCGGGTGGCTGGCCCATTGCCCAGCCTGTCCTTGCCTCTCTTCCATGATCCCCGTGGGTCAATGACGTCCGCCCGCCTGCCGGTTTCCCTTACAGCTGCCTGCCCTGGGATCTCCTGGGCTGGAAGGAGAACACAGGCTGCTGTGGACAGGCAAACATGGGCTCTGTTTGTCCAGGGATTGGGGCGCCAGTTTGGAGGGAATGCGCAGACCGCACATTTTGCCACCTCCCTGCAGTTTTCCAAAACAAGCCTGGCTTTGGCTGTGCCTGGCAGCCCAGGGTGGCCCAGGGCTGGTAGCCAGGAATAGGGCAGGGGAGAGCAGGGCCTTGGAGCCAGCAGGGTGAGGTGATCAGGTGAGGACAGAGACACTGCTCCACCAGCTCTGCTTAGCTTTGACGTGACATTAAGGAGAAGGAAAAGGCGGAGAGAGAGGCAGGAAAAGAGAGGCAGCGGAGTGCAGAGAGACAGGGAAGAGAGAGAGGAGAGAGAGAGAGAATGACTATTTATGCCTAGCCTCCCAGGAGACCCTTCTTCGTAGCCACTCCAGCCTTGGCTTCCTCCTTGCAAAGGGAACCCCCAACCCTATCCTCCAGCCCTGGTGCTCTAAGACTCTGGCCTCCTCTAACAGCTTCTCATCCCGCACAGCAGGTGAGAGACCTGGGAGCCCAGAAAGAGCCCAGGAAGGGAGTGCTACAACTACCTTGCCCCCGCCCCAAGGAGCTGGTTCTGCCCTGGAGGCTGTTTCAGGCACCGTGGGGGTTCCTTGGCTGGCAGTAGCCATGCAGCCAGGGTACCAGTCCACCTGAGAGGCAGGTGTGCCTGGGCAGTACCCACCTGCTTGGCTTTGTGTCCTCCATCCTGGCTGGTCTGCAGAAGTCCTTCTTGCTTTGCCTGTTGCAGACATGACATTTTGATATGCCCTTCCTCTGGGACTGAGAGAGTGGTGCCCCTGCAGGTGTGTGCTGAATGTCTTACTCTGAGCCCATAACTGCACAGGCAACCACTCCACACAGCAACCCCTTGCAAGGACTATGATTGGTCTCGCTGGCCAGGAGGATAGTTTCCTCTGATTGATTGTGAGGTCAGGGGGCTGATGCACGATTGACAACCCAAGGCAGAGAAGGAAGGAAGTGAGGGAAAGGGCAAGTGGAATCCAAAGGCGGAAAGGCACTGCTGAGGTGATTGGGGAAGGGAAGGAACGGGGAAGACCAGGGCTGCTGAATTCATATGTGCCAGGAATGGAGGAGAGTGGCCCATGAGTGACATTTAAAAAGTGGAGATGCTAGAAAGGGAAGCCCCTGCTGCTTTATCGGAGGTCATTTATCTGAGTATAATATTGCATCATTCTTCATCAAAACAAAGCCTGGAAAGATGGAGACTTTGCTTCTTTCATGGTTACATGGATGGAGCTGGAACATATTCTTCTTAGCAAAGTATCTCAAGAATGGAAGAAAAAGTATCCAATGTACTCAGCCCTACTATGAAACTAATTTATAGCTTTCATATGAAAGCTATA
>CAUYON010197165.1:0-20794 GCA_963573935.1 Arctocebus calabarensis
TTTATTTATTTATTTTTTTTATTGAATCATAGCTGTGTACATTAGTTCAACCATGGGGTACAGTGTGGGGGCTTCACATGCAATCTGAGATATTTTTATAAACCTGATTGACATACCATTCATGATATTTTCTCGTGGAAAAAACTTCTAAATACGGATCAAAAATGTTTTCTTCCATTGCCTTTTGAAAGTGCCGACTGCCCGGGACAGCTCCTATAACTAGCTCTATTTCAGACATCTCCTGTCTATGTGCCACCAGGGGTCACACTTGAGCTCTGTTCACCCTTTTTTCTCTTAGCCTTGGCCTCCTGTCCTCTGTCCATCCACACCTTACAGGACACACTTCTTTCCTTCTGCTCCATGAAAGGAGTTTGCCTTTCAGGAACGTGTTTCCAGCATCTTTGCTTCTGAGCCTGCAGTAAGTGCTGCAGCCTTAGCCTGTCACAAAGCCCAGGGCCTGATGACACAGGCATTGGAGGTAGATAGAAATGGATTTTGTCACTTACAACCCACATGACCTTGGAAAGACACTAAATGACACTGAGCATCAGCTTGCTTTCTTGTTTATAAAAGAAGATTTTAAATGATTATGCTTGCCTCATATGATGTTGGGGATGATTAAATGAGGTAATACCCATTATATCCCTAGCAGACCTTGCCTTATAATGACAGCTTACAACATTTTTTTGAGTCAGTAATTAATTTTATAAGATGTCCAAAAGCTATTTGAAATATAAAGAAGAGAGTGAGCCTTCCCACCTTTCCCCAAGTTAAAATTGGGGAAATTTAGTGTCTTGTCAAGTTAAAATTGGGGAAAGGTGGGAAGACTTCATAGGGGAGATAGGCTTTTATAGCAGAAGTGGCTGGGAAGAGCCTCACAAGAACAAAAAGGACATTTGGCAATGTCAGAAGTGGAGACCCATGATGGTGCCTGTGGCTCATCGCGTAGGGTGCTGGCCCCATATACCAAAGGTGATGGCTTCAAACCCTGCCTCAGCCAAACTGCAAAAACAGAAAAATAGTCAGGCGTTGTGGCGGGCACCTGTAGTCCCAGCTACTTGGGAGGCTGAGGCAAGGGAATCGCCTAAGCCCAGGAGTTGGAGGTTGCTGTGAGCTGTGTGATGCCACGGCAGTCCACTGAGGGTGATAAAGTGAGACTCTGTCTCTACAAGAAAAAAAAAAAAAAAGAAGTGGAGATCCAGGCTGAGACTGCAGATCTGCCAAGGCTTGGTGGTGGTGCTGGGGGTGGGGGGCGGGTGATGGAGAGGGAAATAAGATGGGATAAAGCAGGGACCAGGCTCATGGGGGCCTAGAAGGGTAAGTGAGGGGTTTGGACTTTATTCTATTTTTTCTTTCTGGAGCAGAGAGGTGAGCCACCATTCATTAAGTCCATCACACAAGTGCCATCAGTAGCAGGGGTCGGCAGTTCTAAAAATTTGGGAAGGGAATGAGTAATTATTTGGAAGAGAATCCATAATATAGACAAGCTGGCTTTGGTCTGATGCCAACAGGGAGTGCTTTGAGGACTCCCACTGGCCCTGTATTGAAGACCCCAGAGACAGGGCTGATATTAGCAGCTTCCTTACCCAGTGGCTGAGAGCACTGGTTAGACCAACAGAAAGGACGGACTAGGGAGAGGGGAGTCTGGCAGAGTTGGCTCAAATTCACAAGCATGGGCAGGGCTGATGTGGACCCTGATGGAGGAGGAGATGCTGAGACCAAAAGTTGTGGTACCAGATACCTAGAGCTCAGCTCTAGTTGTCAGTCCTACCATCAGGAAGCTCACTGTTTATAAAACATGCCATGTGGACTTTCATCATGGCATGTCTGGAAGTGTAACCTAAAGAAATGAGGGCTCAGAAGTGAGAGTGGACACTGAGAAAGGCCCATCGGATGGAAGGGTGGGTAGGTTTTCTGTGTCTAGCTCCAAAGAAAGGATGAGGAGACCTCATGATCAGTAGCTAGAGGAACTTTACAGTTATTCAAACAGAAGCTGTACAAAAGTCCTGTCTACAGGCTGTCACTTCAAGGACCATGTGTTCATGATTTGTTCATTATGAAAGTAAGAACTTAGATTAAGTAAACTCTGATGCTGAGTGAGAAGTTGGATAAAAATGTATTTCCATGAGATTTTGAGAAACTACAAAATTGCTTCATTCATTCAGTATTCCTGGATGCTCTGAAAAAGAATATTTTCCCCTCCAATGTACTTAATGATTCTTGTTATGTTGCCTACACCAGAACACACTATTAACCCACTGAGGCAGGGCCTGTGTATTCATTTATGTCTGAATCACCAGCCCACAGGACGCTTCTCACTGTAAAGTACATCAGCAACAAGTGTTTGTTGACCAAATGTCAACTCAACTTTGTTGAATCTATTGCTCAAAATTGGACTAATTTCCTTCTGTGTATAAGGAATGTCTGCCTGAAATATATCGATAGCCAACATTTATCAAGATCTTGCTATTGGCCAGGTGGCAGGCCAAATGCCTTTTAAACATCATCTCATTTAACCCCTACAACCAACCCTTTTAAAAACATCAAGCAGATGCTATTACTACATCCTTTTTACTAATAGGAAATGGAGGCACCTCGAGGCTAAGTAGTTCCCCTGTGGTCATATAGAAGGCAATTAGATAATAAAAGATTTAAATTTAGGTTGTGTGACTCTGAAGCCAGCACAGTTTATTCGTATAGTAGTACACTTTGAGTGAAGGAATTATCATTAGCAATCATTAATAGAGTAATGGTGTGAAACATAGCTAATAGTTATTGAGCATTTTCTGTGTGCCAGCCCCTGTGCATTTGCCCATTTAATCCTCACATAAGCCTCATGGTGTAGGTACTATTCTTGTGCTCATTTTACAGGAAATGTCTAGAATCTAGGATTCTGGGATGTTGGCTTAGTAGACTCTAATGCTTATCCTCCAGGTGTTATGCGAGCTTCTTCCCTCTTTTATGATACTGAAAAAACAAAATAATGAGTCTTCTTCCATGAAATGTGTGTGTATGTGATACTCTAAGAAAATTGTACTTGGATTTGACCTGGAACTGGATCTTAACTCATCAAACAGTTTATTAGGATGGTATCATTCCAAAATGTTCTTTATGTTTGCCCACTGGCTATCAATTCATTATGGTTTTAGAGACAGGTTAGAGGTGACAAGGAAATTCAAGCTAAAAGCAACACTGTAGAAAGAACTAGAAATTTAGGAAGAAATGAAGATGGTGTCAGGAATGGACTCATCATTTTGCTGCTTATGGGGCCAGAGGCCACTTAAGCTCTCCATGCCTTAGTGTAAATTGGAGGAGGTAAAGACCAGAGGATGCAGTCCTCACTGATGCTCCCCACGCCTTGCCATCTTGTCCTTGTCCTTTTTCTTTCTCTTCTTCCTCCTTCTTTTCCTCTTCTCCTCATTCTTTGTCTCCATTTTATCATTATTACACCCTAACTGTGTTAGTGGGAAGAATTAGATTTATTATAAGACAGATGAAGTTGGGTAGAGAAGACTAGTGTAGCCTCATTTTATGATGTAGCTCATCTCAGCTTTATGAAACTGAGTCTATCTCAAAAGGGTACCAGACCTTCTGAAATGGACAAAATGTGGCCCTTCATTCAGAGATGGAAGAGTTCAACCGGCTAGTTGGCAGTCTCAGTTTGTCTTGGGTCCGGAACTTACACAATTTTTGTACCTTTCTCAGGTAAAAGATTACAAAATTAGGTGCAAATGAGATTTTGCATAACAATAGTTCACTCTCTTTTTTTTTTTTAAAACAGAATCATACTTTGTTGCCCTCAATAGTGTCATGGCGTCATAGCTCACAGCAACCTCAAACTCTTGGGCCCCAGTGATCCTCTTGTCTCAGCCACCTGAATAGCTAGGGTTATAGGCACCCACCATAGCACCAGGCTATTTTTAGAGATAGGGTCGCGCTCTTGCTTAGGCTGGTCTTGAACTCCTAATCCTAAGCAATTCACTGGCCTCAGTCTCCCCATATGCTAGGATTACACATGTGAGCCACCACACCCAACTAGTTCACTCCTTTTTAAAAAATATTTTCACCTCAACAAAATCATTCATACTCCTGAAATAATTCTGGATCTTATAGTTGAGTTGAAATCAGGTTCGGCTTTATGGAAAAAAGTATCACTTCCTTCTCCTTCCTTTTGGCTTTATATGTTTGAGGTAAAAAGCTTTTTGGCTGAGAAAAAGGGAAGGGGCTGGTAAGTGCAGGCATGCCAGGAGTTTAGGGGGGAGGTTCTCTGAAGCAGACTGGATGTGAGGTGTGTCACAACACTAACCTTATGCATCACTGGGCAATTCACTCATTAAGAAAACAATCTGTCCTTCCTGGCCTGGAGACCCTTTCCAGGTGCTTCTAGGCTGCAAGTGCAAAGTTATCCTTCAGAGACGCTCAGCAGATGAGGATTTTCCATCATCTCATCTCTCAGCCACCTCTTCTCTCTCTCTCAATGGGGACTTGTGCTGCCTCCTGCTGGGACATTGTGGGGAAGATTAATTAGCTAATATTGGTTAAGGGCCTTTGATGATGACTGCTAAGTGTTTGTACCATGTAATTACCATTTTTTCCAAGAAAATGTCTGTACAGTTACTAATTAGGCATTGTTGAAGCACCTCATGGCCCATTATTTTACAGTTGTCTTGTAATTAACTGGCATCAGTACCATTTCCAATGACATTTATTGCCCATTTCTCTGGCTTAATTTTTGGAAATTTTATAGGAAGCTTGGGCATTGTTTCTTATTCACTGCAACTTGAATAATTAACAAGGTAAATATGGCTTGGGGTGGTAATATTGTCAACAACAAGAGTTCTTGAGAGATTTTAATTAAGAACACTACTGCTGTACTTCATGTAAAAGTTTATTAGGGTGCCTAAGCACTCTAAATCGTCTTTCCCTGTGGATTGTGCATTTAGGCTCATGCCTAAATGTGTGTGTGTGAGTGTCTGCATGTGTGACTGTGTGGTGTGATATGAGGTATGAGGCCAGAAGCAAAGTTCTTTGGCTTAGGTTTCTCTGAGGCACAAACTGCAGAATTTGCTTACTTTTTTACTTTTTTTTTTTTTTACAGTTATGTAGAGATTTAAGTTAGCTCAATTCAATAGCATTTGTCAAATATCTACCATATTATCAGCTATTGGGCTAGACGTATTTCATGCTTTAATTTTCACAAGTCAGTAAGGTCTCTCACAATGACAAAATGAAAGCTCAGAGAAGCTAAGGAAGAGAGCCAGGATGACACAGCTTTCATTAAAACATAGAAGAAGATAAGACTAAAACTAAAACTCTCTCTCTCAAATCGCAGTGCTGAGCTCTCTATCTGGAGGTGAGTCTTGGTTACCCCACGGTCCAATTTATGCCTTATTCAGGAAGCCTTACGAGGTCATTTATCTACATGCATCTCCTTGCCTGGACTCTGATATTACTTTCTGTCACTTCTCTCAAGAACCTCTGAAGAACTATCCGCTAAAAGCAATACATTTTCTAGGAACTACTGAGATGCAAGGAAGCAGACTCTGAATGAGAGATTTTCTTACAGAAAGTTGATGGTGGAGCATTCTACGGAGCAACACCTCTCAGGTGGTAAGAGGAGCAGGACTGAGGAAAAGTGGCTGGAACAAAGCCGAAGCTGATCCCCTAGGCATCCCTTAGTTGAGATGACCCTTCAGAGATGAATTGAAGAGAAAAGCTCAAACCTTTGAATGGTTTCAGGCTTTTGAACGAGGTGGCTCTCTCTGGCCAACAGGGGGTGATTTCTGGAGGGGAGATCAGCTGTCAGATGTCAACACTGACACTCCTGGCAACTATGGGCTGGAGTTTCTCACTTGTAGGAAGGACTCTGAGTGGATGGAGCATGACAGCATCGACAACAGCATCCACTGCAGTGGTGGAAGGACTGAACTCAGGAAATCTGACCCCTTACGACTACCTCATAATTTGTTCCTTGCGAATCAATGACTGTTATCATTTCCATCTTATAGCTAGAGATATAGAATCCCAGAGTAAGATGACTTGCACAACTAATATGTGAAGGGATTGTAGAGCCCATAACAGACTGTTCAACCCATGCACATTCCCTAGGACCATGCACCTGCCCTTGATGGCAAATGAGAAGTTGCTCAATAGTCTGCTGAATGTTCAACATTCAACAGCTTGCTAAAATTGCTAAGACTGAAGTGGGGGAGGTAGAGAGAGAAAGAGAGAGAGAGTTCGCACACGAGTGCATGATGTTTTAGCAAAAATAAATATTAGCTGTCTCTCATGGATGGTGTCCCTCAGGACCTTAGAGGAGTTGCAGTAGGCCATTACAACACATTTCCTAGTAAGCAGATCTTATGAGTCAAGTTGCAGTAAATATAACACGATGCAATAAAACTTGATATATGCTTCATGAACTTCACACAATAATGCCTTATTATTTCTGCTATTATTTACTGCATATCTGTGATTTGCTCATTAGGCATATGAAGGTAATGGACCTCACAGATTGGTGACAGGTTTGCATTGGAACTGTACTCTAGTATTGCAAGAGGCTTCTGCAGACA
The DNA here is from genome assembly GCA_963573935.1 of Arctocebus calabarensis. Classification (NCBI taxonomy): domain Eukaryota; kingdom Metazoa; phylum Chordata; class Mammalia; order Primates; family Lorisidae; genus Arctocebus; species Arctocebus calabarensis. The sequence continues at coordinate 6,573 of CAUYON010197165.1, forward strand.
TGATCGCCCAGAGACTAGAAACAGGCAGAGAATAGTCTACAAAACCTTAGCCCTTCCCAACATCCCAAATATGAGGTGTGCATTCCAAATGGAAGGGAAGGAGAAAGAGGCTTTAGTGAAAGAAATGACTTATTTGCTCCAACTTATAAAATGAGGACAGCCTGCAAAGCCACACTAACGGGTGAGTGAACATCTCTGCTTGGCCTCTGCAGGTTTATTGGATAGTTGTCAGCCTGCATGCTCACAGGATGCTGCCTTCTGGGCCACATGAGCTCATGAAGCTGTGGTAGCCACTGTGCACTTCTCTCTGTTACAGAGCAGGTCCAGGCATGCGCAGTCTCCCCTTCACTGACCCTGTCTATTGGGCAAAGCAAAGCTCTCACCTGCGTAGGCCTCCTCAGCATCGGTGTCTCCAACAGACACAAATAGTCCTCCCAGACCTCTCCCATCCAAGAAGTGAAACCAGAGCTCAGCAGGACACTGGGCCAGAAACAAAATGAAGTAGTCGTGAGTCACAGTTCCATCACTTATTGGCAACTGGTAGGCTACGTAATGTCTCTGGGCTTAGGTTTTCTTCATTTTAGAAATAGGGGTTATAACCATGCCTCAGTCTTGAGGATTAAATAGGGACATTTTGTATTTTTTAGAAGAAGAGTTGTGCAAGTTCTATATAAATTATGATTTTGAGTTGGAGGACTCATTAGACATGTTTAGCTTGGAAAAAGGAAGACCAGCTTTTACTTGGAGCTAAAGGCAGAATCACAGATGTTGGATTTACTCTGAAATGAACATGGAACACCTTCATAAGCTAGACAGAGAAATATTTGCCTCCGCCTCTCTGCCATGTGCTGACCATACCCCTCACCCTCCTGTTTCCCATGTTCAATTTCAATCTAGATCCTAGCAAACTGTGACCCACTGCAATTCTCAAAACCTGACATAAAGAAAGTGTAAGAATTGGTAAAAAAGAGAGATCTAAGAGGAGGAGTCTTCATAGGCAAAGGCACACAGATAAGAAAAAGCCATCCAAGTTTATAGTAAGTCACAATTATATGTTACAGGCAGAGCTAAGGATAATGCACTTCCTTTCATGCAAGTTACTATGGCAAGAGTAATGCATATGCCAAGTTCATGGTAAGGCACAATCACAAATTATTGGCAGAGATTAAGGATGATACACTTCCTCTCATGAAAGTTCCTGTTGTGGGAGTAATGTATGTGCTAGGCAGCTTTCAGTATGAATGTCTCCCATCCATGGCACATATTAACCCATCACATTAGAATAATCTAGTCAGATGTAATTAGCCCCAGACTATTCAGTCAGTCACCCAACTAAGTTACCATAGGTTTTTAAGCACAATGTTTGTTACGTTACAAGGGTGCTGAACTCACAAAATGGTTATTTTTTTTCTGCCTTGCATCTTTGATTAATAAGACCTAAAGTCAAGTCATCCTGATAGTCTTAACCCATATGTAATTCCAGTAATTTAGAACTCTTCTTGGAGCTGAAAATGCTCAAGAGTCATTAGCAAGCATCCAATTTATTTCCTGGAAGTTGACGAAAAGATAGCTTGGTAGACAGGGAAGAAAATACACCCTTCTTGGGCCTTCACTTCTTTGCACAATCTGTTCCTCCTGCTATCAATACCCTGCTTTCCCTTCTTAGCTGGAAAATTCAGAACACGACCTTCAAGTCCAGCTTAGATGGGATTCACCTCTAGGTGAAGCTTTTCCTGACTTTGACACAAACAGGGAGAGTCATAGTTGCATTCCTTGCTCAAAGCCCTCCCACCTGCTTCAGTCTCAGTGTGGTAGCTATTTGTTTAAATATCTCCCTCTTCTGTACACTCTGACATCCTTGAAGGGTGGCATTGTATTTTATTCATCTTTCGGATTCACAACACTTAGCATGGAAGGAGCCTGCAATTGTAAATTGAATACATGAATGCATATACATAAATATACCAATATATAATTTTTTCAAATGTTTGTTTTCCACTAGACTATTTAACTCATTTTCTTTTGGTAGGATGACATTAATTTGTTGAACTCAAGCAAAATTATGCCAGCTGGTTTTCAAGGAATAAAAAAGAACAGAGAATTATATCCAAAAGAAAACATTTTTTTCTTCAATTCCTCCTTTCTCTACCGTGGACAAATTCATGATTTTTTTATTACTTTTTTTCTATGGGTTTCTCTAACAAGCACAATTATTTAGCCAATGACTGGGATGACTAAACTCTGAGCTATGATACATGCGTATACAGGCGGGTATCTTAAAGCTGCCACTCTGCCCTGTCAGGAGAAAGATAGAGCTCAAGATGAATGGTTGAATTCAGACACTCAGATTAAATCGTCCCTTACTGGGCATCTACTAAAGGCTGGATATGGTGCTACAGACATTATCTGCATTCTTAATAATCAATTGACACTACTGTCCCCTTAGTGCAGTCACAGAAAAGGATGATCACGGAGGGGGTATAATTTGGCATGAAGCCTATGCTGAGTCCAGATATCGAGTTTCACACAGATTGGAGATGGAGTGTGATTCCGAGAGGGCAGGAAAGTGCTTAGCTAATATGAGTGTGTCTAGATGACAGAGAGCCAACCCTAAGGTTCCGTGGTGGGTGGCTTGGTGAGGACCTCTACCAGGTGGACTTTGTGTGCACATTAAGAACGCAGTGAGGTTGGGGCTTGAGAGGAGGAAGGACCAAGGATCTGGGTTTTCTTATTTGTCTAGTCACTCATTGAGTATTGCTGCATGCCTCTGCTCTGCCTATGTCCTTCGATGGCTCCCTTGTGCTCTTTGCACAGAGATGGTGGCTCTGTCAGATGCTGTGTGGCCTGCCTCTGCCTCCTGCTTTGGCCTCAATGCATCGAGCACCCTGCTCCCTGCGGGGGGCTGGCCACACCAACCAGCTCTCTCTTGCCTTTGCAAGTGCTGTTCTTCTGCCTAGAATTCTCTTCCCATCTCTCATAATAAGAGCCTTTTTATCCTTCAGATCTCAGCCCAAGCATTTTAAGGAAGGCTATTCTGCTGCCCCAGGGCCAGCTCAGCTTCCTCTGTGAGTCCCTTCAGAAGACTGCACTCGCTCTGCAGCTGCACCTTCACTAGTGAATTAGCTGATTGATCCTGTTCCTTCCTTTCAGTCTAGAAGCTTCCTAAGAGGCAGGGACAGCAAAGCATGGCTGTATAGACCTTAGACATCTACTCACAGATACTTACTATGGAAACAGTCTCTTGTCTGCTCTGAATCAGTCTTCCAGTCCTGGTGACTCCAGTCTATGTAGGTGTTGAATCAAAATTTGTGATTCACTTTCAAAAACTGTCTGCCATTCCTTCAGAGTACTAACTCAACTCATGGCTACGCTCTCCTTAATGAGTCAAGTGACTAATATAAAATGTGTGGAGAAAAGGAAGAGGAGATGCAATGGTTACTTAGCATCTGTTTAACTGTCTGCAAGGTTTGAGCTTCAGAACATAGGATTTTTGATTTGGAGGAGAATTCCAGGGATGGTCTACCTATTGACCCAAGAATTCAAGTAAAATCAATTATTTGGGTAGCAGGGGGGGAGGGTGGTAAAAGCATAAACTTTGGAATTAGACTGCCTGGATTCCACCTCTTATTAGCTTTGTGAATGTAAATGAGTTACTTAACCTGCTTCTTACTCAGTTTTGTCATTTGCAAAATAGGAGGAGTAACAATATTTTTGTTGTAGGGTTGCTATAATTTATGTGTATTTTATGAAGTGTTTAGAAAAGTACATGATTTAGAGAACTTTTTAAAAGTTTTATTTCTTTAACAGTGGAACATGCTGTGTCTTCTTCAGTGCCAACACCTATCACCACTTCCTTCCTTGGTGTCTTGTTTTTTCTACCATTATTCTGCTTCCTTTCTAATCTGAGCTGATAAGATCTGACTGTGTTTTGCTGTTGATCCCACTTAGATTATGCAAATATATACATTTAAAAATTTCCTTCGTGTTTTCCATTGTAAGATTTCAGTTCTCCACTGGTGGGAAGTATTTCTATCAGCTCAATTATACTTGAGATCTATTGCAAGAAACGTTGGTTCCCCACGTTCAGTTAGGGAGAAGGAACAGTTCTGGGAGGCGAGAGACCTTGAGAAAAGTGGCTTCTGGTGGTGTGAATCAGTACAGTTCAGCTTCCCCGTGCTAAATGGAGCTTCAAGCTCCAAGGTATGCCTCAGAGCCATTCACTCTCTCCTTGTTCACCTCTCAGGGGGCCACTGGGCTAGGAAGCTGGCATTCAATGAACAGGAATGCTAATGAAATGCCTTTCTAAGATGGGTTGCCAGGGCAATTTAAAAACAGAACTAGTTATTAAGACATATGGCTTATGAGGGCTGAGTTTGTGAGGTCTGAGCTGGCCAAAGGCTGGTGCGAAGGACAAGACCCAGAATCTGAGGTATGAATTCAACCCAAGTTCTACCACTTCAAGCTTTGGAGACCTTGACACATGTCCACTCCATCATTTAGTTCTCCTCATCTGCTAAAAAATTTTTTTTCACTCATTAGTTCAACAAACCTTTATGGAGGTCCTGCTGTATCTGAGGCACTGCAGGACAGATGAAGTCTCAGATGCTTTGCAGTGGAAGCACTCTGCCAAGTGCACCTCCAAATCCTCAAATACGGCGAACTTGGGGACAAGAGAAAATGGAGCACTTTGTTTTAATTTGTGTAATTAACCCATGACGTAATGTGTGGCATGTACTATGCACTCTGAAAATATCTGATGTTCTTTAAAAAATCCTACTATTGGCTTTCCTATTTTCTGAAATGTTTCTATATAATTCTATTGATTTAGGTTTTCATACTGATGGTTTCTTTCCTCCTATTTGCTTCGAATTTACTTGTTTTTCTTTAAGGTGACACCACAAATCACTGATTTTTAGCCTTTAAAAAATCCTAAATACCTATGTATAAAGTTGTAAAATTTTCTCTAATGCTACTGTAGCTGTTTCCTAAAATTTTTGATAGTTGTATTTTCATTATGATTGAAATATTTTAATGTCCTTTGTGATGTCTTCTTTGACCTTGTGGAATTATTTAATTTATAGATATTTTCATTTTTTTAAAAAAAGTTATTGAATTCTTATGTGTTTTCTTTGTATTCAAAAACATAGCCTGAAAGTACTGTGGTATTTCCTATCAGCTCTAGGAGACTCACTCTGTACATGTACAGCCCAGCTCTGGGCCAAGGACCCACGAACATTTCCCCGTGTTGCATCCTATGGACTCCTGTCTGGATAGTGCCCTTTTCTTTGGTGCTCTGCCCTGCAAATTCCAGTGGCCTTAGTAGCCCTCAATGCTAATCTCCCCCAGCTCAGTCCAGCAAGACTGCTATTCTCTCTGTGGGTTTTATATTTTTGTGCTGTGTAGACCTCTGGGACTTTCCCAGGGTAGAAAGTTGAGAAAACATCAAACTCACCACGTGTTCATTTTTTGCTAGCATTTCATTTCTCCTCCAAAAAAATACTTTTTTTAGTTTTTATTTTAGGTTTTGTTTAGTTGTATAGATGCTTACAGTTGCTTTTCCCTCCTTACAGGGTGGGAAATTAATTTAGACAGACCCCCTATCTTGGTCATGGCCAAACCCAAAGCATCACTTTTTAATTCAATCTTATTTAAGTTACAAATATTAATATAAGAAAGTGGTTTCAGAAATTTAGGCTTTAAAATGCATGCTTTTTAATCTTAACAAAGTGTACTTTTTCATCAGGGATATCTTTATAGGTTTTTAGGTTTATATATCTTTATAGGTTTTTAATTTAACTTTTCTTTGCATTACTAACTCTGAGTTCTTTATGAATTTCAGAGGGGGAGAAAAACAATTGAGCTATTTTTCCCCTCGATTTACGAACAATTGAATTGTATCTATAATTGCTGTGTAAGACCTCTTTCTACCAATATCTGAACAGTGCTTTAATTTGATAACATGAAGCGCTAGTGAAGAATGACTGATTTAGCACATGAGATTAACTATGAACAGCTTATGAGTTGATTTACTTAAGCCTGATGTTAGAAGCTCATAGTAAAATGATGCCCTAATGTAGCTGTAATGTAGCAGGTTGATAACCTCCATCTCTCCTCGCTCAGGTGATGGTTAGTCACTCGGTCATGGGTGAAGGGTCTTATCACTGTCCTGCTCCTGCCTAGATCTTCTCACTCATTCTTTCTAATCTACACGTTTTGCTGAATCTCTTCTGTGTTCCATACTTGTCTTTGCCAAATGCGCCAATAATTCTGTTGCAGATAAGTCACTGTCTCTATCTGTGAGTAGTCTAACTCCAGAGAGTCCTCAAACTCTGTTTGTAATTCCTTATAGCATAGCTATTATGAAAAAGTCTTTAATTAGGGTGGTGCCTGTGGCTCAGCAAGTAGGATGCTGGCCCCATATACCAAAGGTGGAGGGTTCAAACCCAGCCTCGGCTGAACTGCATCAAAAAATAGCCGGGCGTTGTGGTGGGTGCCTGTAGTCCCAGCTACTTGGGAGCCTGAGGCAAGAGAATTGCCTAAGCTCAGGAGGTAGAGGTTGCTGTGAGGTGTGACTCTATGCCACTCTACCGAGGGTGATAAAGTGAAGACTCTGTGTCTACAAAAAAAAAAAAGTCTTTAATTATTGCATATTTCTTTTTGAGACAAGAATCTCACATTGTTGCCCTCAGTAGAGTGCCATGGTGTCACAGCTCACAGCACCCTCAAACTCTTGGATTCAAGTGATTCTCTTGCCTCAGCCTTCTGAGTAGCTGGGACTATGGCACCAGCCACAATGCCTGGCTATTTTTAGAGACAAAGTCTCTCTCTGGCTCAGCCTGATTTCAAACCATGAGATTGAGAGCTCAGGCAATCCACCTGCCTTGGCCTCCTGGAGTGCTAGGATTACAGGTGTGAGCCACTGCATCTGGCTATTGCATTATTATTATTTTTTTTTTTAGCTATTCTTGTTTTTATTGCCTACTGCATATATGTAGGAAAATGTAGAAAAGTGGGTTTTATTTTACTCTTCCCAAGTATACTTTAGGAATTGCTTTGCTGAAACTCTTTGTTTTCTGGAAATAAAATAGCACCTTTATGTCAAAGAGAGGGGTTTAGGCTATTTGGGTTTTGATGAGAAGAATAATACTAGTTTATACTATTTGAAAAATGTTTGTTTCACTGACTTAAAGGTTATTGACTTTGTATTTAATCCCTATGTCACATTGATAAAAATAATTCCTAAGTGCAACCACCTCAGGTTTTGCCTTTAGTGTTTTATACTTATTTCAGATGGTACAAATGAACTTAGTAACATTTATTTTGGAAGTTGGAAAGTTTTTCTTTTTTCCACTCGTTGGTTCTTTTATACATTTCAAATAGGTAAGGCTGCTAAAACAGTGACTTTTGGGTAAATGAGATATTATTCTATCTTCCCACTTGTATTGATTCATCAACTAGCTATAATTTAAAGTCACAAATGCCACTATTTTTAGGAAAAGAATCATACTTTTTACTCTGGAGAATACAAAATAGCCTCCTTCCTGTCCTTTAATTGCTTGAAGCATCCATGGGAAGTCCCAGCCTAGTTACCCGCAAATGTAAACAATGTACATTTTTAAAGTGCAAAACATGAAAGAACATTTTGTGAAAAACAAGTACATTGGCATGTGATGTGGACAATTCAGAGAAGAAACTGAAGCTCAGAGTTGGCTGAGAACTCTTTTTTACAGAAAGACCGTGTTGTCAAGGAAAGATCGTGTAGCCCCTGTGTACTCATGATGGCCTAAAACACTTCCTCGGTGTCCATATTGGAATCTGAGGAGGCTCCTGGTTCTTTGAAATACGGTAGGCAGTGGCGTCTAATTTGACATCCTGTCTCCTTCCTGTTTAATGTGTAGCCTGGGATCGCCCTGCTGCCTTTTGTTAAGAGCCTCATCTGCTTTCTAGAGCCCCAGTTCTCCACTTCCATTACTGCCTCCTTGCTGTGAGGCTGTCCAAGGTACCTCTGCATCCGGTAGTAGACTGGCCTCATAATCTGATTCCGAACAGGTAACAAGCCAGAGTGGAGTTTTACATCCAGGTCAGAAGTGAACGAAAGGCAATGACCAGGAAGAGCATCTCCAAATGCACCCCAAAGCTTTCAGTCAGTTAGACACAGACCCTGGGAGCTAAAGGGTGTTCCTCTATTCCTTGAAATCATTGGTCAGCTGACCTGTTAGCATTTACTGAATTATCCATCAACCTGATGGAACTTCTTAAACAATTTTATGTAATGGGTTTTGTACACTGAGATTGCAGGACTTTCTAGTCTGCTGAATTATCTGTTAGACTCTATACCTACACCTCAGCTTTAATACTTCTGCCTCCAAGCTTCTTAATCTTGGCACTATTGACATGTTGGCCTGGATAATTCCTCGCCCTGAGGGACACCCTGTGCACTGTGGAATTCTTAGCAACATCCTTAGCTTCTGCCAATTAGATGCCAGCAGCACACATCCCCCCTCTACCCCTCCACAAACACTCAGTTGTGACAAGCAAAAATGTCTCAAAGGCATTATCACATATTTCCTGGCAGACAAAAATTCCCCAGATTGAGAACCATTGCTTTAACTTTTATTTACTTTATATTACATTTTATATATTAGGGCAAGCCTACTTTCATTCTTCCCCTTTCTCCCTCAAACACTTTTCAATTATTCTTACAGATTTATTATTCCACTTGAACTTCAGATTCATTTCACTTGTATCAATCCGGAAATGTTTGCATTTATACTAGTGTTTTTTAAAACCAAATTAACATGTAGTTCTGCTATGGGTCATAAGTTTACTATGAAAAAAATACAGAAAGTCCTTGAATAACATCTTTTAATTCAGCATTGTTTCATTATAACGTTGATCAGTAAACAAAGAAAAAAAAAATGGTTCCCAGTAGGGCCACTATCTGGGTGGAGTGGGCAAGTTCTCCCTTTATTTCTGTGGATTTTCTCCAGTGCTCTGGGATCCTTCTGTACCCCAAAGATGTGCCTGTTAGGTGAAGTGGTGTGACTATGTGGTCCCAGTGTGAGTGTGTATGATATGAGTGAGAGTGTGCATATGAGTGTGAGGGTGTGTGTGAAGGAGAGTGAGAGTGTGTGTGTGACTGTGTGTGAGAGTGCGAGTGAGAGTGTGTATTGGAGTGTGTGTGAGTGACAGCAAAGTGAGTGTGAGTGTGTGAGACAGTGTGTGAGCATGTGAGAGTGTGTGTAAGAGTGTGTGTAAGTGGGAGAGTATGTGTGTGAGAGTGCATGTGTGTGTGAGTGTGAGTAGATTGAGAGTGTGTGTGTAAGTATGTGAGAGGTGTGTATGTGTGAGTGAAACTATGTGAGCATGTGAGAGCGTGTTTGTGTGAGTGTGGAGTGAGAATGTGTGTGAGCATGTGTGAGTGTGAGAGTGTGTGTGACTGTGTGTGAGTGTTTGTGAGAGTGTGTGTGAGTGACAGCAAATTGAGTGTGTGTAAGGGTGTGTGTGTATGAGAGTGCATGTATGCCTGAGTGTGAGTAGATTGAAAGTGTGTGTGTAAGTATGTGAGAGGTATGCATGTGTGAGTGAGACAGTGTGTGAGCATGTGAGAGTGTGTAAGTGGGAGAGTATGTGTGTGAGAGCGCATGTGTGTGTGAGTGTGAGTAGATTGAGAGTGTGTGTGTAAGTATGTGAGAGGTGTGTATGTGTGAGTGAAACTATGTGAGCATGTGAGAGAGTGTGTGTGTGGAGTGAGAGTGTGTGTGAGCGTGTGTGAGTGTGAGAGAGTGTGTGTAGAATGAGTGTGAGAGTGTGTGAAGGAGAGTGAGAGTGTGTGTGACTGTGTGTGAGTGTCTGTGAGAGTGTGTATGAGTGACAGCAAATTGAATGTAAGTGTGTGAGCATGTGAGTGTGTGTAAGAGTGTGTGTATGAGAGTGCATGTATGCCTGAGTGTGAGCAGATTGAAAGTGTGTGTGTAAGTATGTGAGAGGTGTGTATGTGTGAGTGAAACTGTGTGAGCATGTGAGAGTGTGTGTGTGAGTTGTGCATGAATGTGAGTGTGTGTGTGAAAGAGAGTGTGTGTAAGTGTGAGTGAGAGTGAGTGTGTGAGAGAGAGTGTGCCCTGTGATTGATGGTGTCCCGTCCTGAGTGGGCTTCCTCGTGGCACCCTGATCTGCCAGGATATGCTCAAGCCAAATGACCCTGAACTGGAAGAATTGGGTAAATAATGGTTGATCTTGTTTGTATTAACCTTCCCTAAATGTATGTGCAGCTCACATTTATTTCATTGTTTGATATTAGAAGTGTTTTGGTCTTTATTCAGAAGTTTAGTGATGTATTTTATGTCCACAAAAGTGTGGTAGGAACTTGGCTCTTATTTCTATTAGTAAGTCTACAGTGCAGCTGGTTCTATTATACATTGTTTCACTTAAAGTCCCCGTTTCCAGGAACCTACAGGCAAGGCTAGGTGAGATGGGCTGGACTTTCAATCTGCCCTCTTGTTTAATCCTCATTATTGCCCCATGGTGTAGGTGTGAAAAGTGTTATTTAGATTTCATAGGTGAGGCTTAGATGTTGAAGGAAAGAAGGCAGGACCCACGGCTGAGGCTGTGTATTCTAGGGCTCTTTCTTTCATTTTTTTGTTTCATTTCAAGGTCTAAAAATTGGAATACAAGACAAGGAAGACATAAAAGATAGTGTAAGACACCTTACATTTGAAAGCAGAATTGGAAACAAAACTTTCATTTACTAATGCAAGGGAAATTGTTCCCCTATGGTTTGAGTTCCATGACTTTCTTTGCTTTCCCTTCTGGACCAGAAATCCCATACATTTCCTTCAGCTGATTTCCAGCCCAATTTTGCAAACTCAAGAGATTTGTGCAATTTAAATACATTTGTAGATATCCCCTCAATTAGTGATGCTTGAGTGAAATTCTCAGGCATTGGTATCGCATTCATTTTAATCGTGCTCTGGTATTTTATTTAAAGGATCAACATTGTGTAATAACACGGTGAATTATGGTGTTATGACCTGAAACCCATTATGAACGTAAAACTTTTGACTTTCACCCCTCCTTTTGCTTAGGGGTTTAGAATGGGGAATAGCTTTGAATGTAAAATCACTGTGCTCTCAGATCTCTTTGACTAAAATTATTCCATAAATTTTACCTGTGTGTGATTATGAAGAAACATAGTTTCTTTTTCTTCTGTCTTGGGTGGGAGGTGGATACAAGGAACTTAGTTCACTACAGAAGGGTGTGGAGTGAACCCAAGGAGGCAGAGAAATCTTGGGTGACAGATAAGCTGGAGGGAAGGAAGGTCCAGAGCAGAGGACAGATGGACTGTCTGGGGATGAGGCCGCAGACTGCAGGTCAAGGCTGACAGTGGCTGGTATTAGCTGGGATTTGAGTTTAACAGAAACTACCAGGGATGTGCTAAGAAGAGATAATTGAAACCCCCCTGGGTTAGCAGCTTCATCCCGTCCACAAATAAACTAGCTCAGCTCCTGGGCTAAGTCAAAAGGCGGAGAGGAAAAGAAGTTGGAAGGGGCTAAGAAAAATGAGACAGAGCACTAGTGTTTCAGGAATCAGATGATTGAAATAAGAACAAAGCTCAAGGGACATTCAGAGGCTCAGTTAGCTGGGGTGGAGACTGAGATTGTGGTTGATTTGGTAGCCAACATTCCTTTCTTCTATATATTTGTGTGTTAGATGGGACTTGTTTCATCACACTGCAGAGGAGTCAGTGTATCTATTAAATTGGCAGATGTTGTCTGAGCACTTACCATGTTTGTAGTAGGTAATGAGAATTCAGTAGATAAAGTAGAAAAGCATCCCACTGTCCAGCACTTTATGTCCTAATGGAGGGAGAGAGAAAATGAACAGAGTAAATAGGTAAAATTAAACAATAAAGCAGATAGTATGTTAGAAGGTAATTCATAATAGAAGAAAATGGTGTAGGGTAAACAGGACTGAGAGTGTCAGGTGTCAAATAAAAATCAATACAAACTTAGGTAAAGGGAAACTACTTAAAAAAGAGTATTGCGAAATTTACTAAATGTAGAATATAAATGTCTTAACACAGTAACTAAGAAAATACCATGGAGGCTATGTTAGCCAGTTAGATGAAAATATTTCAAATTTTATATAAAACCAGCACATTGTACTTCATGATTGCATTAATGTACACAGCTATGATTTAATAAAAAAAAAAAAAAGAAAAATAAATACTCTCAGTTTAAAAAAAAAAGATTATTGCAGCAGGGAGCATTCCTCCATCACAGAAATCTCAAGCATCTCCAAATCAAATGGAGAAAGGCTTCTCTTTTTAAAAGATTGGGAAGTAAAACTAGTGAGAAAGTTTGTGGAGTCAGAGATAAGAGTTCAAAGAAATAGGTGGCAAAATCAGGTTACTTTGATGGGGAGATGTTTTTCTCTGTGGTCGGCCGATTCTCAGAATGAACTGTTCAGAGGATGTATCTGAGTGGTTTTGTTCATGCCTAAACTTGAGTGCAAGCCAAAGTTTGGGGGCCTGTGAGAGGAGAGAAGTCTGGCTAAAGTTCATGGGCGATTGTGAGCCCTTGGTCACAGGGACAGTGCTTATGCATCTTGTTCAATAGTGTGGTCCAGCAAGAGCTCATCCAGAAGGTGATGTATTATCAGTGAGGGAGTAAGTGAGAAAGCAAAGGCTTGAAAGCTATAAAGGAGCAAAACATAGTGATGCCAGGAGAAAAGCCTCTCAGCTGAGAGAGGGGCAGCCAATGCAGGTACTAAGCTCTGCATTTGAAAAATAAAATGCTAGATTGTATTGTCCAAAGATCACCCAAAACACATCCCCTATTTCATAATGTTTCTTTGCATTGTGACCTTTCCACCTTCCCATGAACAAGAGGAGTTTATCCATGCACTCAAATCCTGGCAGGCTTTATAACTGCTTTAACCAGTAGAACATGATGGAAGAGTTGGTGTCTCAGGTACAGGCATACCATTCCCAGGCCTGGAAACTTCTATTTCCTGCCTCCTGGACACTGTTTCTTGGGACCCTGACTCTCAGAACATCTTAGCTACCATGCTATGAGGAGGCTGTATGTGGTTTTGATCTGCAGGCCCAACGAGGCTCCCAACATCAACTGTCAGTCTCGGGAGCAAGCCACCTTCCACGTCTAGTCCAGTGAGCCTTCAGATGCCTTCAGGTCTACTTGACACAGGACTATAACCACACAAGAAACCCCAAAGCACAAACGGCCAGATGTGCATCCAGAGAACCACATAGAAGAAACAGCAGTTTATTCTAAGGCACCTCATTAGATGGCTAAAGAAAATCACAAAGAGGAAACATTGGTAAGAGGGCAGTGAGCAAGAGGGAGATTAGTGGGGGATGAAGCCAGAGGACATGGGAAGCCCAACTGGATGTTTCCTTTAAAGGACTTCAGGTTTTGCTTTGAGTCATAGAGGGCTGTCGTGGGAGTTGGAAAGAGGAATGACAGGTACTGCCCTCCACTCTACAAGGGTCCCTGTGGGGCTGGGGACTAGATTGCAGGCATTTTTTTTTGTTTGTTTGAGACAGAGCCTCAAGCTGTTACCCTGGTTAGAGTGCTATGGCATCACAGCTCACAGCAACCTCCAAGTCGTGGGCTCAAGTGAGTCTCTTGCCTCTGCCTCCCAAGTAGCTGGGACTACAGGCGCTCGCTACAACGCCTGGCCAGATTGCAGGCACTTTTATGACAATTTAGGTGAACAATGGTTAAGGATTAGACCAGACTGACAAAGGGCTGGGAGGTACCTGTGAGGTAATCACTGTTATGAGCTTCAGGGAGGTGAAAAGTTGTTGGCATCGGTATATATTTTGAAGGAGCACAGAAGTATTCCCTGACATATTGAGATGTGACAGAATGAGGCAGCCAAGAATGCTGGAGATACTGGAAGAAAGATGTCTTCATTCTTTTTTTTTTTTTTTTTATAATTTTATTGAATCATAATTCTGTACATTGGTGCAATCATAGGGCACGATTCATATACATTCAGAAATGTTTTGATCGTACTGTTCATGGCATTTTCTTGATCACTATATAAAGACATTGATACTCTACATTTAATAAGTTTCCCCAGTACCCTGCTAAGATGCACTGTAGGTGTGATCCCACCAATTGCCCTCCCTCCACCCATACTCCCCCCTCCCCTCCACTCCCTTTCCCCTTTCCCTGTATTCCTATGCTATAATTGGG
>CAUYON010197166.1:0-21168 GCA_963573935.1 Arctocebus calabarensis
GCCTGTAGTCCCAGCTACGTGTGAGACGGAGGCAAGAGACTCGCTTGAGCCCAGGAATTGGAGGTTGCTGTGAGCTGTGATGCCACAGCACTCTATCCAGGGTGACAGCTTGAGGCTCTGTCTCAAAAAAAAAAAAAAAAAAACCCCAGTCTGGCCCAGCCCAGCAAACACAGACCAGGTATGTCTACAGGGTCACACGGGGCTGCCCCGTGGACACACACTTGGGTCCTGCCCATCCTATGGGCCTGACGGCCATCTAGAAGGGGCAGCACAGCAGTGACGAGGTCGGGAGCCTGCCTGGCCTCCGGAGATGCCCTTGCATCCTTGGCCCGGCATCCTTGCCTCCCTCTATGGGGATGCCCTGGTTCCTGCCCGTGTGTCCTCTCCCCTGAATGAGCCTCCTGCCTGCTGGGCCCACGGGGACCTGCCCGGCCTCCCGACTCCAAGCCTGGCCTGCCCTCTAGTGGTAGCCAGCTGCACACACAACACACGTGTGCACACACATACACGCTCCCTTGAATACACACGTGTGCACACAGATGTGCATGCGTGCCCCTTCAGTACACATGTGTGTGTGTGCATCCAGCCCTACACATGTGTGCATGTCCCTCGTGTACACACATGTCCCTGTGTTTCTCAAGGGGTTTATTTCTTCTCAATGTATTCTGAGCCTAGCACCCAGAGCTGCTTCCATGTAACTGAAGAAATAAAGATTTGTGGAAAGATGTCACACTCCAATTATGTGACAGTTCCCTGGGGTTGACCCTCCCCTCTCCCACTGAGATCCATCCCTGCACCACCAGTCTGTTCCCGTCTCTCGTTTTCCAGCCTGGCGACACAGTGGTGGGAGGACAACCTCACAGACACATGGCGGGGGCACCGCAGGGCAGTGCCGCAGGGCAGGAGTGACCAGGGTGCCCGAGGTGGCCTGTGCAGTGGGCAGTGGAGCAGCCCCTCTGATGAAGTGCCACTCACTTCCCTGCCCAGTTTTGGAAAGATGCTAAGACCCCCTGCAGCTACGATTTCCAAATGTGTCCTGGGCGGCAGCAGAAAATCTGTTTTGTGAGGAACGGGAGAAACTTGGCGAGAAGTGGAGAGCGTTTCCAAAGCAAGCCTGCCTGCCCCTCGTTAGAACTGGACTCCACTTCCTCAGTGAAGGGGGACTGAAGTGACGCCAATCTGGCAGAGTGGCCAGCGGCTGCCCCAGTGAGGCCTGTGCACAGAGCAGGGCACACACGGTGGGCAGCTCCATGGGCAGCTCCAGCACCCCTGGCTGGGGCGGCACGGGCACCTGTCACTGGGATTCGTGGTTGCAAACCCGTCCACTGAGGCTGGTCCCAACCCCAGCCTGTCTCTGAGGTGTCCTCATGGGAGGCAGAGCCCTGACTCAGAATCCGGCAGCTCCTGCCCCTGCTGGGTCCTTTGGGCCGGATGCAGCCACCAAGAGCAAGGGCCAGCCGCCAGGGGTGCAGGGGAGACTGGCAGGGAGGGGCTGCTTGCTCTCTGCTCTGATGAACCCTGACCTCTGGGAGGTACCTCTGTGAGGAGCTGCGGGCAGGTGGCTGTCTGAACACACCACAGTCTGTACCTGGAAGACAGGCCCTATGCACCCTGCTCCCCAGGCAGCCAGCCAAGGGCAGCATTAGCCACAGTCTTCGCATGATGTCCACCCTGTGTTCAGAAGAGGATCTGCTGGACATCCTGGTTTGTGTCATTCTGGACGCTGCTGGTACCATCCGCATTTCGCCTGTAACAAAGGCCTGAGGGCAGACTCAGCATCAGGGACCCTGCTGGTCCCCACCCTCTGCCCTTCTCTACTGTGTGGCCCTAGGGAGCCGTGAGCTGCCTGGCCCTAGCTGGACTCAGTGTCTCCGTCTCAAAGTGGGGCAGGACAGCACATTCTGCTGACCGCCTGGTGGTCATTCTGGTCACTTGTGCTGGAAAAATACTCCAGCCCTGGCTGGGCTCATTCATATGATCAGCTGCCAGGTTGGCTTGTGGAGAGATGGAAAGGGGGAAGGAAGGAGGAGAGACGGAGGGAAGGAAAGAGGGAAGGAAGGAGGAGAGACAGAGGGAAGGAAAGAGGGAAGGAAGGAGAGACGGAGGGAAGGAAAGAGAGAAGGAAGGAGGAGAGACAGAGGGAAGGAAAGAGGGAAGGAAGGAGGAGAGACGGAGGGAAGGAAAGAGAGAAGGAAGGAGAGACGGAGGGATGGAAAGGGGAGGGAGGGAGAGAAGGGTGGATGGACGGGGATGATGACAAATAGATGGATGTGTGGAGGGAGGGATGGATGGTGCACGAATGGAGAGAAAAATGGTGGTGACCCGTCCGCCGAGCCAGGTTACAGAACTTGCGTGCATTTAGTGGAAGGACGCGTGTGGGAACTGGCCTTTCCCCTTAACCTCCACTGGGAGAACATCTCTGAACGTTGCTCCCCCAGGGGTGCCAGGGAGAGGCAGCTGTCACACCAGCTGTGTTCTCTGGTCAGGACGGGGGTGTGGAAAGCCCCCTCTGCTGACCCAGGGACTCCGGCACTGATGGCCCCTGGCAAGGGCTGGGCACAGACAGGCTGTGAGAAGCCTTCACTGCCTAATAAAACTCACCCATTCCGTCTTCACCTTTAAAGCTCACACCTGTACCTGAGTCCCACCTGCTCCTTCAAGGCTGCACCTGTAAGATGGGGGGGGTCTTTTCTCTCCATTTGAATCTCTGACCCACAGAACTCCCTCTGGACTGTTCTGCTCTTCACAATATTCTCTCCCTGGTTCTCCCTGGCCTTCCAAACCCAGGGTGGCGCTCGTGCTCCCTGGGGCCTCCTTTCTTTTACCTCGGTATCACACTTGACCTGTACTTCTCAAAGGCAGGGCTGCCGAGACAAGCACACAGTCACTCCTCACGGTTCCCCTAGCACAGGGGACGGGAAGGGGACGTTCTTCCCCAGGCAGCACCAGCCTGAGGGCCACAGGGCCCACCCCGCACACAGTCCTAGCACCAGAGAGAGCTCCCCCCACAACAAATGCCCTGTCAATTAAAATCAACCTGACTCAAGGCGCTCTCCCAACTTGTCTCTCCCTTCCAGAAAGTTCAGCAGTACACAGTCATCGTTCAGGCCACAGACATGGAGGGAAATCTTAACTACGGCCTCTCGAACACAGCCACGGCCATCATCACCGTGACAGATGTGAATGACAACCCGCCGGAGTTCACCACAAGCACAGTGAGTCCCCCCAGCCCCGCGCCAGCCTCTCTCCACAGCTGACGGAGCTTGACAGGTCCAGGGAGCAGAGGCCTGGGTGGGAGAGACCAGGTCTCAGTGGGACCCCCTGCTACGGGGGGCGTCGTGCTCTAGTCCACCCAGTGCCACCCGATGCCTGGAAAGGTACCTTTGTGAGGCCTGGAGGAGCTGGACAGTGGTGCTGGGCTGACGTTGCAGCCATTTCTAAAGGCCTACCAGTGGCTGTGTGCACTGTGGGACTTGTCTGGGGGATGACGCTCAGGGCCTTGGTGAGGGGCAAACCGTCCCGCATGAGGAGCGTGGCCCTCTGTGGCCCTCTGTGGCTTTCGGCAGCACAGGGGCTCTGTGCCCACATCACTGCCTAGGACCCACGTGACCAAGTGCATTGGTGGATGTTCTCACGTCCACTCAAGTCTCACTGCATGTCCATGGTGGCCCCAAGCCCACGATTCACAGGGTCTGCAGTTCCCAAGGGAGAAGCGGCACCCCAGGAGGACCCCTCCCCTAAATCCTTGGGGGCCAGGTCTGGGCTCTGCCGCCGCCTCTTGCTCACCAGGCTACACCCTCACAGACTCCCAGGTCCTTGGGGAGTGGCACCCTGGCCCCAAGCTGGCTCTTGGGGCCCTGCAGGGCAGTTCTGACAGATGAGCACAGGCCCCAGCCCAGGAGCCCCTCCAGAGACTGGCCAGGACGTGGAGCCAGCATGGGCTCCCAGGCCAGCTACAGTCCCAGGGAGCGAGGGTTTCGGGGTCTCCCTGCTCTAACAGCTCCATCCCCACCTTGTCTCTCCTCGAGGGCCAAGTGGGTAAGGGGTGTGCGTCTGTGCCAGTGACAGTCACGACAGTGCCAGTGTGTCTGTGCAGATGCCCACAGGCAGGGCAGGGATCCTAGGACCAGCCCCATCAGGGTGGGGACCTGGAGATGGCCCAGAACCTAGGGCCCCAGGAGGGTGGTCACCTGCCCAGAGCTGTGCAGCCAGAGGGGGAGCATGGGGACTAGACCCCAGAAGCTCTGCTGGGGACAGAGGGAGAAGACCTGCCTGCCACAGGGCAGCTCTCCCTGGGCGCCGTGTGCTTGCCGAGCATCTCAAGGCCAGAGCCCTCCTCAGGCAGCCGGGGTTGCCCCAGCCCCACACCCCAGGCTCTGGGGCCACAGAACAGTGCAATCTCTCGGTCAGAAAGCAGATGGCGCGGCGGGAGCCAGCTCAGGTCCCACCAGGCTGGGGATCCTGGGCAGTGGGCCCCGGGCAGCAAGAGCAGCCACTGAGACCAGGCAGGCTGAGCCCCAGGGCAGCGGCTCCCCTGGGACTGGCCTGAGAGGGAGACGTCCCAAGTCCTTCTGGGCTTCAGTGTCTGTCTGCTGTCCTCCAGCAGCGACCAGGGTGGAGGAGCGACTCCTGACCCGCATGCACCCCAGGTAATCTGGACTTGAGGGAAGCAGTGGCCACCCCTGGGCCCTGGAAGAATGCCAATGCCCAGGCCCCAAGACCTTGGTGGGACTGCGTCCACAGCCAGAAAACCTGGCTATCCTTCCTCCTGACCTCAAGAGGGCTCCCTCTGTGTCTACCCAGGGCCACATGGCTGCTGCTGAGGACAGTTCATGCCAGGCCTGGAAGCAGCCACCACTCACCCCACACCTGCAGAGCAGGGACTCGCCTGGGTCACCTCTCAGTGAGGGGCCAGTGCCAGGTCCAGGCACTTGGTGCCACCTGCAGTGGTCCTGGAGCCACCCTGTGGTGCTCAGGACCCTCTGCTGTGTCAGGGCTGCAGATGGGCCAGGGCAGGTGCCTGGGCACCAGGACACACCCTATCCCAGCGCTAGCCAGCTGAACCCTGGCCCCCGAGGTTGGCAGCATCGTCCACTCTCCTAACCACAGGGAGCCCCCTGCTCCTCCAGGAAGCAGCCTCAGGACCTCTTGGTTGCCATGGAAACCAGGGCAGAAGGCAGCCAGGCAGAGTCCATCAGAGGTCTGTCCCCAACAGAAGGAAGGGACGTGACCCGGGGGCCAGTGTTCAGCCCAGCTCTCCTGGAGAGCAGTGCCTTCAGGTCCCAAGGAGACTCCACTGGGAGCCAGGTCGCCCCAGCCTGCCCACACCCAGGTTACTTCCCTGTCTCTCCATCCAAAAAGGGGTCCATGCACCTCAGTGTGCTGAGCTCTTCACCCTGTCTCACAGCTGCAGGCCAGGCCGTCCCACAGACAGCCAGAGGGCCCAGCATGGGCCCACCCTCCCGCCTCCAAAAGGGAACTCCACCTTCCGTGTCCAGAATTGTCAGCTAAAGTCTGAGTTACCAGGACCCAAAATCGGCACCCCCATCAACTCCAGGACCTGGGCTCTCCTGCTTTGGGTGAGACGGGGCTCTGCTCACAGGCAGTGTTGCACCCTGGTCCTGAGCAGGCTGCCTCATGGTGTGCACAGATGTCTGCACCCACAAGCACCCCATGTCCAAGTGCAGGGCTCCCACCGCAGCAGCTCCCTCGCACCCCTCCGATGTGCCCGTGCCCAACGCACATGAACTCTGCCTGCTCTGGGACATCCTGTAAATGGGCCACAGAACACATGGTCTGTGCCTGACCATCTCCTCGGAGGCTCGTCTGAGAGGCCTCACACAGCATTTTCCCCCTTGGTTTCATGATGTTCATAAATACATGGGATCAGGCTGACCCGTGGAGTGTCCACCTGGAAACAGGCCCAGGTGAGGGCCATGAGAGCAGCCGGTAGGACACCACCACGCACACTGCCAGG
Source organism: Arctocebus calabarensis (assembly GCA_963573935.1). Lineage (NCBI taxonomy): Eukaryota > Metazoa > Chordata > Mammalia > Primates > Lorisidae > Arctocebus > Arctocebus calabarensis. The sequence continues at coordinate 5,978 of CAUYON010197166.1, forward strand.
CTATTTCTACTAAGCCTAGTCAAGAACAGTCAGCAGAAGCTGGAGATGCAGGACGTCTGCGTGATTCGATTCCTGGTCTCAAGCCTTAATTAAAAGTTATTTTCCCATCGCCAGCTCTGAATGCAGCTACACTGCCCACCACAAGGCCTTGGAGAATGTAAACCCCTGAAAACACTGTGGGTGGTACCACCCACACCCAGGGACATCGAACTGGGTGGCTGAGCAGATGGGTTGTGGCTCCAGTGGACCCGAGTCCTGTCACATCCTGGCACTCCGCAGGGGGCAGTCAGGGAGGGGAGGGAGATTTGTAGCCAAAAACTTCTAAGCCTAGTGTCCTATTCTGTTAAAACAAACATGAGGAAGTAGTTAACATCTCAGTTTAAAAGTTGTGCATGATGAGACATATTTTATTTTTCCTGTCTGTTTTCTTGAATCATTTATTCGCCATTCCAAGGCAAGCATGGATAAAAACAGGTAAAATGTTTGTTTTGTTTTGTTTTGTTTGTAGAGACAGAGTCTCACTTTATCGCCCTCGGTAGACTGCTGTGGCGTCACACAGCTCACAGCAACCTCCAACTCCTGGGCTTAGGCGATTCTCTTGCCTCAGCCTCCTGAGTAGCTGGGACTACAGGCGCCCATCACGATGCCCGGCTATTTTTCTGTTTTGCAGTTCAGCCTGGGCTGGGTTTGAACCTGCCACCTTCGGTATATGGGGCCGGCGCCCTACTCACTGAGCCATAGGCACTGCCCCGGTAAAATGTTTTTTTGAAAGGCGGTCACAGTGGCCCAAGGTCCTCTGCAGGCAGGACAAGAGAATGTATTCAGGATGTACCTGTTTCTCAGCATGCTCAGTGATGGAGCTGTTACCCAGGATAACATTTACATACAGATACTCACACAAAGGGGTCCAGAGGCCAGGCACAGTGGCTCATGCCTGTGACCCCAGTACTCTGGGGGGCCAAGGCAGGAGGATCCCTTGAGCTCAGGAGTTCAAGACCAGCCTGAGCAAGAGAGACCCCATCTCTACTAAAAATAGAAAAACTAGCTGGATGTGATGAGTACCTATAGTCCCAGCTACTCCAGAGGCTGAGGCAGGAGGATTGCTTGGGCCCAGGAGTCCGAATTTGTTGTTAGTCTGACACAACAGCACTCTAGCCTGGGTGACAAAGTGGCTTTACCAGAGGCAGGGATCAACTGACCCTAGAAGCCTTGGGGTCTGTGGGTTGGTAGCCCTAGGATTTAAGGTTCTTCCTAAAGGTCTGCCCAAGAAGCTCAGGGTTAGCAAGTGGGGTGCCATCCTTGAGAATGACCTGCCCAGCGGGTAAAGGGGCGACCGCAGCACTGGGGGTAGACAGACTATGGGCTAGCCTCGTCACCTTCCTGAGGACTGGCTGGGGTGGCCCGGGTGGCCCCGCTAGTGGATGGCTCAGTCCCTTGAGCCTGGCGGTGAGCCCATTCTGGCCAAGCCCTGTGAATCCCTAATGTTCTCGGCTTTTCAATTACAGCACAAACCTGGGGGAAGGGAGAAACAACGACTCAGCATGAGCTCCTGAGAGTGGGAATTTGGCATCTTAAAATTGGAATGGACTTGGTGCCCTTAATTATGCTCTGGTGCACAGGGCAAACCTCGGCCATAAATAATTAATTGGAGCCAGCCTTTCTGTGCTCTGAGGAGGCTGCTGCAGGGCCAGGAGCTCCTGCCCCCACCCGCCGTCCCTTCCACCTCCCTGCTCCCCTCGCCAGGCCCATGTCCACTCCCTGGGGAGGGCTGCCACAGAGCCACTCCTGAGAGCCCAAGTCCAAACCCAGAGCCTGGGTCTGGGCAGGAGGACCCCTGGGGGAGACACACAGAAACTTCAAGTCCCACAGTGTCCTGGCCAACATGACGGTGGTCTCTCCACTCTCCTGGGGCTTCCTGGGCCCTGCCTGGCGGAGCTGCCCAGAGAGGGGTGTGTGCAGGGGTCAGTGGGTGGTGCTGGGGCCAGACTCCACAGCTTCATGCCCAGTTGCGCCACTGACTGGGCGCTCACCTTGGGCAAGTTCTGGAACATTCTGTGCCTCAGTTTCTTGATCTGTTCCGCCTGATGGGTCAAGGACTGCTGTGTCCCTGATGTCAGTCACTTGGCAGGACAACTGCTCACAAAAGCACAGTAAATGACGGCAGTGAGGGGGTTCTGTTTCGGCTGGGTCACTGACATTATCTGCAGTGACCTCGCTCCTCCCCAGCAGACACTGCTGTGACACCACTACCTGAGTGCAGGGCTGACCCAGGGTAGGTAGGACAGTGGCCACCCTGGTTCCTTCCCAGAAAGGAAGCGCAGCTCCTGCCCACCGGCTGAAACACCAGGAAAGGTGTTTCCATTTGCTTTGTTGGCTGCTGACTGGGCCCTCCTCTAGCTAGCCTCGCAGTGGCCACTTCCTCGTGGGCTGTATTCACTCTCAGGGGGCAAGGGCACGTGGCCGGGAAGGGGACAGGAGGAGGAAGGGACGGGGCAGCCTCCAGCTCCTCTGGGTATAAGAGCCACGGATCCCGCAGTTCTGATTTCTGAGCTCAGAACCCCAAAGAAACCATCATTGTTTTACTGGATAGATAACTAAATCTCAAACATTAAAATTCGAGTTAAATAAAATTTAAATCTAATTTAAATCTAAATAAAGTAAGTTATTTCAAATTAAATTAGAACAATTTTAAAACATCATCACAACCTAAGAAGCAGCCTCTCGTGAATTCTCCAGCAGAAACAAACGTGAGTGAGGGAACCTCGGCAGCCTGTCCCAGGCGGCTCCCAGGCTCAAGACACAGATCCAGCCTTCAAGGGACAGGAGCAACAGGGGGACTCCCACTATGCTGATTAAGAAGACGGAGCCTGGGAGCCTGGGAGCCTGGGCTCCAGCCCAGCCAAGGCCATTGGCCAGACAGGCAACCCAGGTGAGAGCAGCTCCAGGAACACATTCCAGAAAGCCCAGAGACAGCCCAGGAAGGGCAGGGCCAGTGCCCCACACCCCCATGTGGCCCTCGAGCCCCAGAACTGTGCCTGCGGTCAGCTCTGCAGTGTGGCCTCACTGGGGGCAGTCCACACACTCACACAGGCGGGGAGCTGTTGGGGGCCGGGGGCCTCCCCTAAGGCTGCAGCACTTGCTGTGTGGCTGTGGGCAGGTCCACTCCCTCTCAGGGCCCTGGTATCCCTCTGCCTAGGGCCCTGCGTTCTCAGAGGCCCCTGGTGGGTTCAAGCACCAGCTCCATTACTCAGATGTGTGGCCACAGGCCAGTCACTCAGCCCCTCTGATCTCTATTCCTTGACTATAAAATGGAAGCCAGAGCGGCCCCTGATTTGCAGGGGCCCAGGAAACAGGAAAGGGGGTGACTCTCTGGGTGCAAGTGCTGGACTCCTCCGCCCCGGGGACAAAGCCACCATGGCCTGGGCGCAGGTGCCATGGAGTTCTCAGGGTCCTGCTGGACATGATGTGGGCTGGTTCCATCGCTAACCACCTGACAGCCACAGCCTCATACAAGGACACTGGGCTGTGCTCCACTCTCCTCACCCAAATCCTCCTCTCATCTAAGCCTGATCTGAGGGTAAGGGTCCCGTCCCCTGAGGACGCACAGATCTCTGGCTTGGAGCTGAGCTTTGCCGAAGGCCCTCGAAGGAAGATGAAATGCTCCCACCTCCTGAGATGAGTGCACATTTGAATTCTGGATTACAGTCTAGGCAAGAAATTCCATTCCAACACTCTTAGAATTCCTCCTTTCCCAAGTATCTGCCTTTGTATCCCATGGGACCTCAGAGCTTTCTCTGTGCCTGAAATCTGAAAAAATTAAATTAAAAAGTCATTATGGCTAGGGGAAAGTTAATAAGAAAATCCTAAACCAGATTTATCAGCTAAGGCCCTTCTTTGCAAACCTTTATTAAACTTGCATGAATTAAAATAGACTCTGCATACAAACTTCACCCAGAAGTTGGAAAGGAGTGGACACAGAGCCTGCAGTTCCTCTGATGACACAAGCCCTGCTTAGGAAGACCAGAGCCCCGCTGGTCATCTAAGCAGAGAGGGAAACTGCAAAGGATGTAAGGGACCCAAACAGTCCGAGCGGCCCCAAAAGTTCAAGGGCCAGATGTCTCAAGCACAGAGGCCGCTCCCACCAGGGGAATCCTTGCTGTCCCCAGGCACAGAACCACGGCCTCGTTGACACTGGACGGGGGTGCAGGCTGCCTCCCGGGAGCTCTCCAACATTGGTCCCCTCTGCCTTTGTTCTGAATCACAGTCACACAGGTGCATCCGACGGTCGGGTCCTGGCCCACCTGGCCTAGTTATGGTCTAGCAGAGGCTGGAAAGTGCGCTTCAGGAAAATAAAGAAGTAAATGCAGAAGGTGCTGGAGGGCCAGGAAGCCTAACCAATGTCTACTACACTGACCCTGACAACTTGAACAAAAAGAGAGGCCTCATCTCATAAACCCCAAATACTCAGAAACTCTAACTTCAGGCACGGCTGGCCCCAGGCTCCAATAGCCTCTCAACAGCCATGTTGGCAGCCCTGCTCCTCTGGGCCAACTTTGTCCTCAGGCTGTGTGCAACAGTCCCCACCCAGCACCATGGACTCGACGCCCAGGCCAGATGCAGCAGGGCTCCCAGAACTGAGCCCTGACTGCCTGACGTGGGCCACTTGCCCATTTCCAAGCCAGTTATTGAGGCAGGAGCCTCAGAGGTCGAGAACAAGTGTCTTCTACCATTATCTGTGACGGGCTAGTTAGTATTTTCATCTGTGGTCACCCTGCCCCTGTCACAGCTACCCAACTCCACTGATGTAGCTCAAAAGCAGCCACAGATGATTTGTAAGCCAATGGGCATGACTGTGTCCCAATAAAACTTTACTTACAAAATAGGATGCAAGCCGGATTTAGCCCTGTAATTTGCCCTAAAGAACCAGAAGCTGCAGAGAGTTGCTCATGGCTCCTGGGTCCTGCCCCTCCTGGAGGTTGTCAGGCAAATGTCTTGTCCTGATTTTAGTTAAGGAAGGTGAAGGAACCCCAAGATTAGGGCAAGTTGCTCCAGGGAAATGTGGTGCCCCGAACAGAGGAGGTACAGGGTCTGCATGTCGGGGGTGTCTCTAACGTGTGCTGGGCTCTCGGCATATTTAATGACCTCAGATCCTGGGCTGGGCAGGGAGCCCTGCCAGCCCCTATAATGGGACCTCCCCTGAGGACTGCCAGGAAGGGCCGTCACATCAGCCCCCACCTCTCTGTCCTGCCCCAGGCCCCCACGGAGCAGGTGAGCCCCCAGACTCACATCCTGGCTGAGTCCTGGGACTTACGCCTACGTCTCAGCAAAGTCCCTCCAATGTCCCCTCCCTATTGTGCTTGGCCTGAGACCTGGCTCTCCTCCCTCCCACCACAGGCAGCGGCAGTTCCTTGCTCCTCACTTCTGGGTGTGCTTCTCCCCCACAAACGCCCACTTTGCACCTCTGGCCATTGGACTGAGCAGCCCGCCATTCCACCAGCAGCACTGTTGTGCCCCCTGCCACCCTGCTGTGCAGTTCAGCACCCACTGAATGCCTGATGTCTGAGCACGGGGGCCTATCTGTCCCTGGGAGACAGTCCTGGCCCTGGCAATGATTAACGACCGCTGGGCCCAGTCAGCCCCTCCAGCTCCCTGCAGAAGCCCCGCCACGTCCCAGCTGTGGGTTCCCAGCTCCAGCCCCTGGGCCAGGAGCAGTGACAGCAAGGGGCGCCCAGGCCACACTGGACAGACAGGAGCTGGGGGGGTGGCACTGTCAGCTCTAGAGTTTAATAAACATGGTTCTGCTAAACCCCGAGATAAGCTCTGTCACCACTGAGTGTGACCACAGTGCACGGACAGCATTGACTCTGGCTGAGATAATTTGGGGTAAACTCACAACTTCTTTCTAATAAGTGTCATTTCTGGACTTGAATCCTAACCTGTGGGGGGATGGGTGGGGCCAGTCATGCCACAGCCCGAGCTACGCTAAGCTGAGGATGAAGGTGAAGGGCTGCACTTCTGGGAGCAGAGGGAGGGCTCCTGGTGGGGAGGGGCCAGCATGTTCATTTCTGTGCGTTTCCATTGGGCTTCCATTCTCGAGTTCATTCAGCAGCAGAGACGCCAGCCTTGGATCGGCAGGGACAGCCACCATCTGTACAGCCCCGTCCCATGTTCACAGATGCTCACGGCACGTGGCTCTTGTCAGCCAGGGGAGCTGGCTTGTCACGGTTCCTCGCACCAGCTGTGTGACACTGTGCACTGAGCCTGTGCTCTCTGGGCCCCTGTGCTCTGCTTGGAGGACTCACCTGTGGCAGACGCAGTCTGTGGGCCGCACCACACCCACTTCCCGGCCTCTTATCCTGTTCACACTTCATAACACTCCCTTCTTGCAACTCCTGGTGCCATGGGATGCCGCCATGGCCATCTGCCTGTCACACAGGCCTGCCCAGGAGGGCTCACTTCCTATCCACAGCCTGCCAGGAGACCCTGCCACCTCCACCCTGTGCAAGCGGCTTCCACATTCTCAGCTTGTGGCCGCACTGCTTAGCTCCCTGCCTTCTCCAGGCCTCTCCTCTGACTGTGCCTGTGATCTTCACTCTGTCCTGTCCAATCGCCCTCTGCCTCCCTCTTCAGAGATGCACATAATGGCATGTAGGGCCCTCCCAGGCAGTCCAGGATAATCTCCTTATCAAAATCCTTATCATAACCACATCTTTCCTCATGTCAGTTGACATTTATAGTTTTAGGGATAGACCTTTGGCCTTGTGTTTAGTGTCACCATTCTGCCAGTACAGGTGGGAAACTTTGGGACCAGGAAGGGTCTAAGGCAGGGCTGGGAATGAAAATGAGCACCTCTTCTTAAGACGCTTGTTATGACCTGCTGGTGGCTGGTCTAGCTATGGCAGCTGAGCCAGCGTCCCCTGCCCAGCTGCTCTCCAAGGAGCTGGTGCCACCTCCTTCCTAGGCAGCCCATTGGCTCTGTTCCCTGCCCCAGACACGAAGTGTTCAGCTTGTGAACATTCCCCAAGCCATAGACATACAATGTGCCCCTTGCTGTACATATTTTACACTTAAAACAGGTTTGTGACATTCTCTTCTTACTTTCTGCAGTTTGCAGGGGAGGTCCCTGAAAACCGCATAGAGACTGTGGTGGCAAATCTCACCGTGATGGACCGAGATCAGCCCCACTCGCCAAACTGGAATGCTGTCTACAGAATCATCAGTGGGGACCCCTCTGGGCACTTCAGTGTGCGCACCGACCCTGTCACCAACGAGGGCATGGTCACCGTGGTGAAGGTGAGTGTGTGCCTTGTCAGACATCCCAAGTTCTGCCCATGTGCTGGAACCAGACAAATAGAAATGGCACTGGGCATGAAGTGTGCACCAACCCTGATGTCCAGGGGTGCAGGACTGTGCCTGGCCTGCTGAGGGCAGAGACAATCTTCACAAAGACCCAACATGTACCTCCAAGGGCTTGGCAGACCCCCAAATAATTACCTTCCTGTTCCCTCCCTGATGTCTGTGTTCCCCCTCCCTTAATCTAGTAATGTGTGAATTTCACTAACAGAATTCTCAACATTAAACCATCCTTGCATTCCTGAGATAAACCAGCTGAGCCATGAAGCAGTATTTTGTAATACATTGCAGGAGTAGTTTTGCTAATATCTGCAGATTTTTCATGTACTTTTCTGAGCAATTTAGGCCTATAGTTTTTCTTTCCTATACCACCCTGCTCTGGATTTTTGTATCAAGGTTATAGACTAACCTCAAAAGGTGTTGGGGAGTGTTCCTTCCTCCTTTGCCCCAAGACAAGTTGTATAACAGTATAATTATCTGTCCCTGGAACGTTTGTTTGGACTTCACTTTCCAGCCATCAGGTAGGTATAGGTCCTATTTTTAGTTTTGCTTATGCTTCTTTTTATTTTGGAGTGGGATAGGTTTATTACTACTAGTTCAATTTCTTTAATGGTTTTGGTCAGATATGCTTTCTAGAAAATCTCCCATTTAATTTTTAAATTTACTTATATAAGCCTGTCATTATAGTAGTAGTGATTCAGTCCTCTAATTTAAGTCTCTTTCTACACTATTATTATTAACATTTTGCTACATTGAATTCATATTTCCCTGGAAGGGGAAATTGTAGGTGATACAATAAAACCTATCAATCTTTTACAACTTAGGATGAAGCAGTTTAGCAGCTACTGTTCCCAGAGCAATTTTTAATAGAACTAAGAAGAAAAGAACAAGAAATCATTTGGTATTTTTAAAGGAATGAAGAGTAATGGAAAGGTGAACTTAGAGCTAAACAGGATATGTCAAAGAGTGAGAAAAAAGGAGTTTAACCTTGAGTTGTATCATTTAGAAGCTGCATTCAACTGCCATTAGCAGACACCTAACCACAGAAATTCAAATACGTGAGGGCTTAATTCTCTTAAGTAAAAGGATCCTGAGATGAGCAGTTAGGGCCAATATGACTGCACCACAATCAGCAGAAACCCTGGCTCTCCTGTCCTGCTCTGCACTGCAGATTCATCCTCCAGGACACCTCACGATCCAAAATAGCTGCTAAAGCACTGGCCATCACAAGAACTTTATAGGCAGTAGGGAAGCAAAATGAGGAAAGAGTGATTTGCCCCTTAGGTAAACTAAGAGACCCTCCCAGGATGTCTGTTCACATCTTACCAGGCAGCATTTAGTCACATGGTCATTCTTAGACAGAGGAGATGCTGGGTAATGAGGTTTGTAACCCAGGCACATTTTCTAAACTTCAGCTACTAAAGAAGAAGGGAAGCTGGACATGAGATCATCAGCTCCTCCACCACATGGGGTGGAAATGGATTTTCTCCAGGACTCTGTTTATTTTTCGCAACCTCCCCAAATAACCTTTTTCTCCCTCCAAATAATCCAATATTCTAAGCAAGCTGCAGAAGACCAGTTCTGCTGAAAAATATTGGTAAATTCCTTCGTTATTTTTACTTTCCTTTTAAAACTTATTTATTATTATTGAGATAAAGTCTCACTCTGTTGCCCAGGCTGTAGTGCACTGGTGTCATCATAGGTCACTGCAGCCTCCAACTCCTGGGTTCAAGCCATCCTCCTGCCTCAGCCTCCTGAACAGCGGGACCTACAGTTGTCTGCCACAACTTTTGGTTAATTTTTCTGTTTTTAGTAGAGTCAGGGTTTTGCTCTTGCTCAGACTGGTTTCAAACACCAGGGCTCAAACAATCCTTCCACTTTGGCCTCCAGGAATACTAAGATTACAGGTGTGAGCTAGTGCTATTTATTTTTTTTTAGAGACAGGCTCTCACTCTGTCACCCATTCATAGCTCACTGCTTCCTCAAACTCTTGGGCTCAAGCGGTCCTCCAGCCTCAGCCTCCTGAGTAGCTGGGACTACAGGTGCCACTACCCACACCAGCTGGTTTATTTTTTGTAGAGATAGAGTCTCACACTTGCTCAGGCTGGTCTTCAACTCCTGAGTTCAAGGGATCCTACCACCTCGGCCTTTGCAAGTGCTGGAATTATAGGAGCGAGCCAATAGACCTGGCCCTTCATCATTTTTACTGTATTCATGAAATTTTTTTTTTTTTATAGAGACAGAGTCTCACTTTATCGCCTTCAGTAGAGTGCTGTGGCATCACAGCTCACAGCAACCTCCAACTCCTGGGCTTAGGCGATTCTCTTGCCTCAGCCTCCCAAGTAGCTGGGACTACAGGTACCTACCACAACACCCAGCTATTTTTCTGTTTTGCAGTTTGGCCGAGGCTGGGTTTGAACCCGTCAACTTTGGTATATGGGGCCGGCGCCCTACTCGATGAGCCACAGGAGCCGCCCCTATTCATGAAAATTTTCAAACATACATAAAAGCAGAAATGATAGGAAAAAGTACCTCATATATCCATCACCTAGATTTAATTATTATTAACATTTTGCTACATTTAATCAATTTGCTGAAGTGTTTGACAGTAAATTACTTCAATCCTAATACTTCATGAGCTTTCTCATCAGGCAGGGCTGTTTGTTGTTAGAGGAAAGGCAGGTTAAGGGTCAATTTCCTCGGGGTGTGGAGTCTTCTGAGCGCAGTTTCTGCACAGTCGCACCCCCGGTGGTGCTATAGAATCTGCATGTATGAATCTGCAATCAGTCCTGCGTTAAGACGCAACAAACCCTTTCTCTTTCTGTGTGGATGTATTTGACATTGAGTGAACTTTCTAGTCCCTGGAAAGCCACAAGGGTGAGCTGTTAGGGCCTTGCCAGGCAACATTGCTCTTCAGAAGGGGACCCTGCCCAGGACGGGAGCACAGGAATGCAGCCGCACACAGTGGGGCCTTCCCCCAGGAGCAGTGGGAGGCTGCGAAGTGTCCCCGCAGCCTCTGCGACCCCCACAGCCCAGGTTCCCGCAGCCTTGGAGAGGTGGGGCAGTGCCAGGCCCCAGGAGCAGCCCTGCATCTGGACCCTGTCCCTGGCAGGGTTGTTTCGTGACTAGAGTGCAGCCCAGCTCCCCAGCTGGGACAATGACCGGCAGCTTGGGATATTACCTGGTGCTCCATCAGGGGCCCGTGACGGTTACTCTTTCCCCTCAGACTTTATGAACGTCCCTCACTGGCTGATTATTGGACACTCCAAGAAGGCCATCGAGGCCCATTCCTTGGACCTGAGGCACTTAGATCCCCACACTCAGGGGAACCAGTGTGGGCCCAGCCTGTTACACCGGCATCTCCCCGCAGAGCTGTGGGATCTAAAGGGGACCTGCCACATGCCCTGCACACAGCGAGGCTGGAGCCCGAACCCAGATCTGAAGATCTGCCCACCATGAGGGCTCAGGGCACACTCTGCCTTTTCACAGCAGCCTGTCCCCATCAGGAGCTGGAAGGAGCCTGTGCGTACAGCAGTGGGCGAGAGAAGGGATGCCCAGGCTACTGGGGGCAGAAGGGCACAACCAGCTGAAGTCTTCATGACCTGGAGAATGGCTTGTCCTGGCTTCTGCATGTCCCCAGACCTCTGCACCCCACATCTGTCAAGAACACCCATGCTGGGCCCCAGCCTGCCAGCAACGGTAATCACAATAGCCAGTGTTGACAAGGCCTGGGCTGTCACCAGGAGTGCCCTTCTCAGCCTGAGGGAGGACACCTATGTCCCCATTTCACAGATGACATAGCTGGGGGCTGACTCGCAGGACCCACAGCCAGTGCGTGTGCAAGCCAGGCTTGGCCAGGCTCCATCTGCTACTAACGCTGTCCTTGCATCAAGTTCCCTGCGGTTCTGCCTATGGGAGCCAAATGTCCCTGTGTGTGCCAAGAAAGGTTCAGTTTTGAAGTCCGCGCCTGGGAGCTGGCTGAGTTTCTGCTCAGAGCCTACGTCCCATCCCTGGCACTACCAGCCACTGCCATGTGGCTGGCATGAAGCCTTTCCGATACCATGAGGGGTGACACAGAAGCCTGGGGAAGAGTCTGAGACGTCAGGAACCAGCATGCAACTCTGACTCAGCCCAGGGAAGCCAAGACCCTACCGTGCCTTCTACCCGACTGCTGGATGCCAGGAAGGGAGCAGGTGTCTGATGCTCCGGTGCCTGGTGCTGAGAGGAGCCAGAAGCCAACGTAGCCGAGGTGGGGCCCACGTCCACGGCATGCTGGGAAAGATGCCCTGTTGGGGCAGAAGACACATCAGCGGCTGCTGGTGGATGGGGAGGGAGTGACCACAGGCAGACTCTGGCAGGGGTGGACTCTCCTGCACCTCGATCACGGGTGTGTTTATGGCTCCCACACTTGTTACAGTTCATAGGAGGGAATCATACAACGTGTGTTTAAAACAAATTTGGGGGGTTTAGGGGGATTTTTTTGAGACAGAGTCTCGCTCTGTCACCCTCAATAGAGTGCAGTGGTGTCACAGCTCACAGCAACCTCAAACTCTTGGGTTGAAGCAATTCTCTTGCCTCAGGCTCCCAAGCAGCTAGGACTACAGGCACCCACCACAATGCCCAGCTAGTTTTAGAGATGAGGTTTTATTCAGACTAGTCTCGAACCTGTGAGTTCAAGCAATCCACCTGCCTCGGCCTCCCAAATGCTAGGATAACAGGTATGAACCATGATGCCTGGCCCTGCATTTTCTTTTATTCACTTTTTTTTTTTTTTTTTTTTTAGACAGATCCTCACTTTGTTGCTCTGGGAAGAGTGCTGTAGTGTCATCGCAGCTCATAGCAACCTCAAATTTTTGGGTTTAAGCGATTCTCTTGCCTCAGCCTTCTGAGCAGCTGGGACTACAGTGCCTGGCACCACACCCAGCTGGTGTTTATTGTATTTTTAGTATATACAGGGTCTTGCCCTTGCTCACCCTGGTCTCAGACTCCTGAGGTCAGGCAATCCACCCACCTGAGCCTCCCAGAGTGCTGGGATTATAGACATGAACCACCATGCCCAGCCAATTAAAACAAATTTACAATAAATTTTAAAACTTACAGAGCTAGTTGATCGAGATTGCTCCCACTTGCTATCCTAGCACTCGGGGAGGTCAAGGTGGGAGGATCTCTTGAGCTCAGGAGTTCAAGACCAGCCTAAGCAAGAGTGAGACCCCATCTCTATCAAAAATAGAAAAACTAGCTGGGCATTGTGATGGGCACATGTAGTCACAGCTATTCAGGAGGCTGAGGCAAGAGGATCAATTGAGCCCAGGAGTTTGAGGTTGCTGTTGAGCTATGACGCCAAGGTACTCTACCCAGGGCGACAAAGTGAGACTCTGTCTCAAAAAAATTAAAAATTGCAGCGCTGAAAAGCACAGACTCACAGGGGTGCTGTCTCAAAGTCTGGGTCACTGTGTCCTGGGCAGAATTCAGCAGTGAAACCAAGCCTTTCCCTATTTTCCCTCATTTTTGTTTTTATTCCACTTAGTGGTTTTGTCTAAAGTTTCCATTTAAAGGCAAGTGTTCGCTCTGGGGGTTTCACCTTAGAAAACATGTCCGCCCTTGGCCTCACGTCCATTAGGAGACACTGTCCCCTCGGCGCTCTTTCAGAGGGGTGTCAGGGTACTGGGGATGGTGGGTGGTGTGAGAGGTGGGAGGGCAGCGGCGCCCGAGGGCCAAGGCTCGGGGATTCCCCCCCCCCGGCTCTGGCTCACCCCATCAGTCACCTGACCTCTTGTGCATGCACGTGGTGGGCCTGTGCCCAGAGGTCTGTTGCTAATAAAAGGCTCGTGACAGTGTGAAGCGCACAGTGAGGACTCAGTCCATAGTGGGAGCTGCTGTCAGCATTGTTCTCTTTGTCCTCCTCAACACCAGCACTGTCACTGTTGTCACGAGCTGGGGAGAGGCTCCTGGTCACTCGCCCTGGCTGGTTCCCCAGTGCAGAAAGGTATTTAATCCTACACAGGTCCCCGTGCCCCTTAGCGGCATGAGGCGCTGTGTGGGGAGCACACTGCAGGCTGACCAGGTCTGTGAGCTGCTCCCAGCTGGTGCACCTGGGAAGCCACAGACTCCTGCCCTCTCCTCTCAGGTCGCCCAGCTTCTGTTCCTAGCCCCACCCCACAAGCGCCAGTAAGCCAGGGACCGGCTCTCCTCCTGCCGCCTATTGTGCCCCGTGCCGAGGACACAAGGACCCCGGGGCCACAGTCAGAGAGGTCAGTGATAGGCTTGGTCCTGGGCCATCAGTCACACAGATCCTGGCTGCACAGATATCACTCGCTCCCTCCTCCTGCCCTCTGCCCTGCCCCACAACCCGCCAGCTTCGTCTCTCTCCCCACACTGGCCTTGCCACCCCTATGGGCTCTCAGCTGGGGCACACACTTCTCTGATCTCAGAGACCCAAGTCTGTCGCTGTCCGCCCTCCTCAGGAACCCAGCAGCACCTCTCCCCACCCCCCTGCACCCTTTCTCTCCCTCCTCCGGCCACGAAATCGCAACATCCTCCAAGGATAACTGGCCTCCTGTCTGCTCTGCAGGGACAAGGCTACCCGAGGCAACCAGTGAGCCATGACCCAGCACCTCGTCTGGGTTCACGGTGGCAGGAACGTCCCCAGTCCCGGTACCCTCAGTTCCCGTACCTGCCCCCCAGGCAGTGACAGAGCCTCCCACGTGCTGGGAGCAGAGCAGCAGCCGGACTCCCAGCCCTCCCCAGGCCACCGTCTGTACCCAGCTGTGTGTCCTCAGGGTGCACGGCCTGTACCTCCCCTTTGAGCAGGGGCCTCTGCCACGCGGGGAGCAGCCAAGCCACGGCGAGTGCGCCCACCACCTTGACTGAATTGCTGGAGTAAATTACCTATTGATTTCTCCATTACAGATGAGTTTTATTTCACCCTCACATGGACTTTATTGGCCGTAATAGTCTTTCTGGAAGGCCTGCTCGCTCAGGCTGGGGACATGATCTCACAGCGTGCAGCATTATTCCCTGTCCCGAGGGCAGGAACCGATGGACATGGAGAAAGATCACAAACTTGGTGGCTTATCACAGATGGCACCTCCCCTGTGTCATGAAACGTGCATTAAAGTGGAAAGACCCCCCCCCAGCCTGCTATCCGGGGCAGGGGCTGCAGGCTCTGAGCCTGGACAATGCGGGTGCAGGTGGGTGCTGGGTGCACCTGCAGTCCAGAGACAGGAACTTAGATTGGGCCTGGGGCAGGTCCACATTCTCTGGCCGCGCTCCCCCGTGAAACCTCTTGGGGGCGGTGCTGGGCTGTCCTGAACTGGATACCTCATCAGACTTGCCATCAGCCTGGGCCACTAGCTCCTGCCAGGTGACACTGCAGGTGTGAGGCGCCTCCGGTAAACACACACCTGTGGTGCACACGGCGCCAAGATGGGTGCTGGAGGCCTCCGTGAGCAAGGGGTGGCAGGCTGTCCCCTGCATCCTCTCAGGGCCCACACGGGCACTGTGCAGACGCTAAGAGGCAGAGGTGTGAGGTCCAGCCCCCGACCCGGGGCTGTCAGAGCAGGACATGGGGGGTGGGAAGCAGCAAGGACACGTGGACCCCAGGAGTATGCCATGGAGCCACAGGCGTCTAACTCGGGCCTGGGGAGGCATGTGGGACCACCCCTCCCTCAGACGGGTGAGACCCTACCTGGGAGATGAAGGGAGCCACTGGGGCAGTGGGGGACAGCAGGGGACAGCTGCCAACCCGGCTCGGGAGCAGGCGCAGTCTTCTCTTGCAAACCCGCTCAATCCCTTAACTTACTTTTTACTTTCCTACTTTTTATGCTTAAATGTTTCCT